>PVJH01026409.1:0-30120 GCA_004026705.1 Nesogale talazaci
GTCTAGAAAATTCTATGGGGCAGGTCTCTGTGAGTTGATAACATTAGTGTTTTAAATATCATTGAACTTGAATCACGTCCCAAGTGAGTGGATTCCCCAGCGGATTCTTTCTCCCCCACTTTCTGTTATTGTGAGATGAAAAATAGATTGACACACACACATGTGCGCGCATCCATGCATGTACACACGAATGCAGGATGGCAAACGTACTGCAAAAATTCAGAATGTGGGGAGGAGAAGAAACAGTAAGTATTTGTTTCTACCTTAGAGTTGCTGCTTTTGCTGCAGGTTTACTGAGAGGTCCACCCTGCTGCTTAGAAGCAGCACACAAAGGGTTAACTCCCTGAAGCTGGCTTTCCACTGGACACTCCTGGTTTAAAGTCCCCCCAGAGAATTCATCTGTTGAGATTGCAAATTAACTCTTTCTGAAGGACTTTCTTTGCATAAAGACAAGCCCTATTATAGTCAGACCAAATAGATCTGCAAGGGTATAGACTCGATGGCTCTAGAAATTAAATCTTTTGAAGCTTCATTAAACAACTAAATAAATAAGGGGGCAGAGGAGAGGAACCAGGGCTAGAGGGAAAATTTGTGAAGCACAGGGTAAAAGAAGAGACATGAAAATACAAGCAGGAAAACAGAAATGCTTAGAACAAAAATGAATCATGATTCTGAATCAGTACATTCCTTTTAACATGAAGATGGAAGGGGGGGGGGGATAACGGAATATATTGCAGAGCGAGGAAACTGTTACTTGCATTGTCTTATTCTCTGAAACAAATGATGCTGATGCCCCATGGACAGAAACAGCTGAGATTTGGATTCGTTCCTGAGGCCTGGAATAGAGGTGTCTGTGCCCAGTGAGAGTGGAGCCTCTGTTAAACCCAGTGGCAGGAGGGGCTGGAGCCAGGAATGCAGACTGTGTGTGGTTGGGGAGCCAAGTGGTTTTCTGATTCAACCATAGCCTTCACCTCACCAGCCACATCCTTCAAACCACTAAACCCCAACTCCAAAGAGATTTAAAATGATGTATTAGTGTGCTTCCTTCCATATGGAAAGACAAAGGAACATACATACACCCTAAGGCAGTTGCTCTTGTGGGATAAGAGAACCCTTTATTTTAGTGAAATGACAGCACGTATGTTCAGTCCAAAAGGCGGGCCATATGTTATCGTGTCTTAGTATTACCAAATAACAAAATTACTGTGTATCCGATCTTTTCTGACTATATCCACAAGGCTGTACTTATCCAATTTAAATATCCCAGACCAGGCTTCTCCCTGTCTACACTGCGGCAAGCAACCTCGGAGACCTCAACTCTTGGCATCACTCAAGCCAGCAAAGTGTCAATGAATCCTAGAGCCTCTCCCGTATCTTTGAAACCAAGACATTTCCTGAAATGAGTTGTCAAAGGACTTAGCTGCATTTCCTCATAGCTCATCACAATTTGCATGGTGCATTTTACTCAGTAAGCATAGTCCTCCTCTAGTTAGTCTCTCTCTTCAACAAGCTGTGGTTTTGGAAGGCCACCTCCACCAACTGCGGCTGGTGTGTGCCAAGGGAATGTCAGCTCATTTTACCTAAGCTAAAGCAAAACATAATTAGGAAATTGAACCTGTTATGTAGGAAGGAAGCCAGGGCTAAACATAAATAGATGACTATAATCACTCCCAGCCCTTTTTGATACCACGTTTAACTTAGAACGGTATATGGACATTCACTTAGGAAAGTGGTGTCCATGTGCAAGATTTTGTCGAGGGATCAAGGACCAAGTAAAAAGCACAATTCTCCAGGCTAGTCCCTCCCAGAACAGAAAAGAGGCTCACACAGGAGGATGCAGTGTTGGCTCAATTCTAGTGAGTGCTTGAAGTTTCAAACTAAAGAGCCTTGGACTGGGCCCTTATCTGCAGAAGTCATTGACAGGAGGAAGTTCTAGCACCTAGGGAGGTTTTAGTGCAAAACGGGGATGGAAAAACTATTCTAACAAAGGAATCTGACCCACTGCTGCCCCTCATCCACCTGAATCGGAAATGGATCCAAATATTTCCCTTTATTCCACCTCTTAAAAAACCCCACAGGCTGCATGTGTGGTTACTAGGCAACCACTAACACTGGGTGTTTATCCCATTAGGTATTAATTATAGCAGCACTTTATTTTTCTTAGAAAGTTTTAAAACTGTTTAAATAGGTTGTGCAATCAAGCCCCTTCTGCCCCCAGATTAAGAATTACAGCCTTTAACTGACAGAGAGAGAGAGAAAGAGAAAGAGAGAGATTATAAAACTAAAACTGAGAATTTCCTTTCATTATGGGACATGTATTGTTGAATACAAAACAAAATGTTAGAAATAATAAGGCGACTAAAGATGGAGCTCTTCAAGTTTAATAAGTATGCAGATGGCACTTGTGACTTAGGAGCCAAAAAGCAAGTGAGAAGCCATAAATGCATAGTTCTCCCACACACCATTGTAAAATTAACCAATATGTCCACCTTTCCTGAAGATCGCAAATGTTAGAAGCACATCAAGTCAGTGACGTTTCAAACACATCTGGAATTTTTGAGACCTGCATTTTACCTTACATTACTCTGCCCCCAAATCTCACTTTGTGACAAGAGTGTTTTTGTGACACATCAAAAGTCTTTTAAATTACTACAAATCCAGTGAATCCATTTAAAATCTCCTGGAAATATGATGCTGGTATCTGAGAGAAAATAATGCAGATATAAGTGTATATGTGTATATATAAATGTGTGCATATATCAGAACAATAATTGAATGAATTAAGCATATAAAGTATAATTTGCAGTATTTATCAAGGCATGCCATGTTTGGATTTGAAATCTTAATGTGTTTATGATTTAAGAACTGAAAGGGATAAAAGCACTGGGCCTGCGATTTTTCCTTCCTGAAATGGTAAGCTCATTTGTAGAACAATAAATTAAGAGCAATACTTTTTGAGAAATCAACATGAAGCCTCCGCATTCTAGAATACGTTATTCCAGCAACTCAAGTGACATATATCTACAGAAACAGTTTCATGCTACCAGTCCAAAGTTTCATCTCTTTAGAAAAAAATAAAACAGATCAGCATGCCCTTTACCACGACATCATCATTTAATGCTCTTCATTTATCACTTTCAACACCAAGATCTTTTTTTTTTTTTGGTCAGGAATCAATCCGGTTGGTATGTATTTTACCACTACATTTTTCTCTCTTCCACATCTGCTAAGACTCTTTACATCCCTGCCATTGACTGCCTAAAATGCATGATGTCATCTGGCTCCCAGATGTCCCCGGGGATGGTGAATGGAAAGCCTGGCTCCTGAAATTTAAAGGGGCATCATGCTGGAATTGAACAGCACCTGCATATAATCTTCTGGATTGGAGCCCTGTGGTAGAAACGAGGCCGCTTCCAAATACACCTTGTGTGGTATTATTTCCTACAGAAACCCTTCTGAGAGTTATGCAAACCAACCAGCCGGAAAAAACAGATCATGGGCTAAAGTGTCCTGTTAGTTTCTCCAAGGACAACATCTTCATGAACATAGAAATCAAAACACAAGTCCTCAATTTTCATGACATCTGAGTTATTGGCCTTTCTTTTGTATTGTTAGTGTTTTGGATGTTGTCTTAAAGACCTCTTTCCTCAGCTCTTCTGCTTCCCAGATGTTGTTTTTGTCAAGCTTCCTTGGAGTCTCATCTCACAGGCAGACACCCAGTTTATGAGTTTGCCCAAGATTGAGGAGATGGCCCACAGATTTTTCTGGGCTCCATCTCTAAAGTCTCTTCCTCTCTAGGACTTTGTCCTTCTGGCCTCAGGCACGCTGCCACTCTCCACAATCTAACCTCTATCTCCCTAGCCCTGTAAAACTGTTGTCTGGTCACCAGCTAACCCTTGATCCCAGTGCAGACCTTTTCGCAACCATCAGAACTCCTGGAGTCCTGCCTGGCTTGCAGCTTTCTAGTACCATCTACAGTTGTTTTGTATTATAGGTTGCTCCACTGTTTCTGTTCTTTTCAATAGGAGTGTTGGTTCAATACTAGGGATTCTGCTATAACTGGAACTGAGACCACCGTTTCTGTATTTTTGAAGAAAGGATTTATAACTAACAAAACTTTCTCATGATTCCTGGGTTGATTTGGTTCAGTCTGGAACGGTGTTACTTGGGTTTATTTACCCCGGGGGATGGGTGAACGGAACTCGGAATCTTTAGTTGTCATTGAAAAATAGAATCCAGGTCTTGAACACGTAATTATCAATGTATATTGTTAGTACCTTAGTAGTACAAATTACTAACCAAAGTACATTAGTACCTTGTGCTTAGTGTTGTTTGTATCTTCATACCTTAGTGGCACTGAGTCCAATGCATCTGGTCCTGAGCTGTCTCTACAGCCCTTGTTATGTCTGAGTTCACTCTCACATCCACTAAGTCAGCCCATCTCCCTAAGACTCTTCCTATTTTTACCTATTGCTCTACTTCACCAAGTATGATGTCATTCTTCAGCAAGCAGTCACATCTGAAAACAGGATCACAGGAAGTAAGTGCGAACGTCAGCATTCTTACTTCTAAGGAGCATTGCAGATCTAATTATGTCAAGACAAATATTGTTTAGTTGTCCATGGTGTATTCAATGTTCTTCATCAACACTGTAATCCAACATCAATTCTTCTTTGACCTTCCCATCAATGAGCGTAGACATAGTTACAATTGTGAGAATGGCTCAGATCTGAGCAGTGCTTTTCCCTTTTGTGTATAGAGTCATTGCTATGGGTAAGAGTTGACTCAACAGCACCTAGCAGCAACAAGAACAACAGCAACAGTATTCACTGTCCAGATTGTGACATGATTAAAAATGTTATCACTTGAGTAAGGTGTACCTTAGTTCTCAGCATGTTATCTTTCACACTTCAAAGAAGTTCTTTGTGGGTGTTAACAAAACCAGGTACAAGGGAAGAAGAAGTGATCCAAAATCGATGGTGATGAGGGTATAAGAGATCTGGTAGGGCTTGATCAAGGGCAATGTAACCGAGAGGAATTACTAAAAGCTGAATGAAGGCTGACCATGATAGTGGGACAAGAGGAAAGCAAAAGGAAGAGGAGGAAAGAACTCGGAGGCAAAGGGCATTTGTAGAGGTCTAAATTCAGACATGTACATATATAAGTATATATATGATGAAAGAGAAATAGATCTGTGTGCATATATTTATAGGTTTAGTATCAAGGCAGAAGGTGAACATTGGACCTATACTTAAGTACTCCCTCAATGCAAGAACACTTTGTTCTAATAACTTGGCATTCCATGATATTCACCTTCCTGACACAATTGCTGAAGACAAGGTGGGTGCCTAAGCAAATGTGGTGAAGAAAGATGATGGTGTCTGGCTATCAAAAGATATAGCATCTGGAGTCTTAAAAGTTTGAAGATAAAGAAGTGGCCATATAGCTGAGAAGCAACAATGCCCACACAGAGGAAGCACACCAGCCAGTGTGATCATGAAGTGTCAATGGAATCAGGTATCAGGCATCAAAGAACAAAATATCATATCATTGTGAATGAGGGGGAAAGTGGAGTGGAGTGAGGACCCAAATGTCATCTTTAGGTTACTGGAAATCCCCTTACAGAAGGGTTGTGAGGAGGAGACAAGTCAGTCAGGGTGCAGTGTAGCAATGATGAAACATACAACTTTTCTCTAGTTCTTTAGTGCTCACCCCCCCACCCCCAGTCCCACTATCATGACCCACAATTCTACCTTACAAATCAGGTTATACCAAAGGATGTACACTGGTACAGATAAGAGTTGGAAACATGGAATCCACGACAGATAAACTCCTCAGGACCAGTAATGAAAGTAGCAATAATAGGAGGGGAAGGAGATGGGGAAGAAAGGGGGAACTGATCAGTACCCTCCTGGGGGGTGGACAACAGAAAAGCGGGTAAAGGGAGACATCAGTCAGTGCAAGGCATGAAAAAAAATAATTTATGAATTAGCAAGGTTTCGTAAGGGGAGAGGGGGAGGGGAAAAGGAGGAGCTGATAACAAAGGCTCAAGGAGAAAGCAAATGTTTTGAGAATGTGCAAGCAAATGTACAAATGTGCTTGACACGATGGATGTATGGATTGTGGTAAGAGATAGATGAGCCCCCAATACAATGATTTTTAACAAAGAGGGGCTTTTTTTTTTTTTTACAACAAATCTGTCCAACATAATATACCATTTGATTTTCTTGACTGTCGATTCCATGAGCCTGGATTGTGGATCTGAGCAGAATGAAATCCTTGACAACTTCAATCTTTTCTGTTTATCATGATGCTGCTCTGGGAGCATGTTGGGCTGCTAACTGCAAGAGTTGCACTTGGAAAGTGCCAGTAGTTCCTTGGGAGAAAGAGAAGCTTTCCTACTCCCATAAAGATCTACCCAGGGTGGGGGGGGCTGAGCCCCGGTGGCGTAGTGGTTGTGCATGGGACTGCGACCCACTGGGACGGAGGTTCAATTCCAGCAGTGGGGTTGGGCCTCCTACTCCCAACGCCGGAGAGCAGTGATGTCCCCCCCCCCCCAAAAAAAAAAAGATCTACCAGGGGAACTTCTATTCTGTGCAGTGGGGTGAGATGAATTGGAAGAGATTCGGTGGCTGTGAAGTTTTGTTTTGTTTGGGCTTGGTGTCGCTTCTTGATCCAGTTGTAGTAAGGATTTTTGTTTTCTTTTCATGGAGTTGTAATCCATACTAAAGGCTGTGGTCTTTGATTTTCCCCAGTAAGTGCTTCAAGTCCTCTTCACTTTCAGGAAACAAAATTGTGTTAACTGCATTTCACAGACTGTTCCTCTGGTTTTGATACTGTGTTCTTCAAATAGTCCAAAATTGTTTGACCCATGTACAGATTGAATACATGGGATGAAAGGATACCACCCTGGCATACATCTTTCCTGATTTAAAACCATAGCATATACCCTGTTTCTAGATTTTGTCAATGTACAGGTTGTACATGAGCACAATAAATTGTTCTGGAATGCCTAGTCCTTGCAATGTTATCCATAACTTGTTATGACTCACACAGTTTGTACTGTCAATAAAATACCAGCAAGCATCTTTTTGGAACTCTCCATTTTGGCTCAAGATCTGTTTGATATCATTAATGATATCCCTTGCCACACATCCTCTTCTGAATCCAAGTTGAATTTGTAGCCATCTTGTAATTACCTTCACCAAAACTTCACTTTCAGGTGAGTGTAATGATATTGTCTCACATTCTCTTGATTCATCTTTATTTATGTGTCATGAACACAAATATGGATCTCTTCTGGTTCGTTGGTTAGGTCTTCCAGATTTCTTGGCATAGTGCTTCCAGTGCTGCTTCAGCTTGCTGAAACATTTCAATTGGTAGGTATTCCAGTCAATTCCTGGAGCCTTGTTTGTTACTATAATCTCTTTAGGGTAGCTTGGACTTCTTCCTCCAATAGCCTTGCTTCTTGACCATATATTACCACCTGAAATGAAGGAGCATTATCAATGCAAATTATTGACCCAGTCTACAGTGAGACATAAATTGGTGTGCTGCAATAGAGGAGGTATCATTAGAAAGCCTTAACTCTATCAACTATTAAAAAATAGCAAAATAGTCCTTATATTCAGAATGTAGCATGCCTTTTTAAGTTTCAGAAAAAGAGAATATTTAGGGAGAATATGTAGTAAGGAAGAGAGAAGAGTGAAAGTATCTTAAATTCCCCTCAGTTAAAAGTCAATGATGATTAAGTGCATGTTTCAATGAACAAATGAACATTTTAAGATCCAAGATACCAGTACTAAGATTCCAGGTCTTGCAGAATTTCTGGACTTCGAGTAGGTAGATGACATTATTGATTCTAGTCTGCAATACTTGGCACCATGCCCAGAATCTTACCAGTATCCAATACATATTTATTTAAATTAATGGAATGGAACTAACTGTTGGGAAAGTGGACATCTTATTGGCATCGACAATCCATGCTCCTGGAAGCAGCAAAGTCAAACAGCGTACTGCCTTAGTCAGATCTGCTGCAGGAGACGTCTTTGGTGAAGAGTAAACAAACATGTAACCTTGAGGATTCGGATGCCCCAGACTCAAGCCAGTGTGTTTTCAATGGCCTCATTTGAGGTGTGGCGTTGGAGGATATTGATAGTCCTGTAGCCGTCGGAAGAACAAGCACAGCTTCCGCCTACAGTATGTGCACCTCATAGAAGGTCGGATGGGGGACTTCAGTTCTCTTACTTGGAGCATGCTGTCATCAGAGACACATCCCTGAAAGGACGTGGTGGGAAAGTAGGTCCGTGCAAGAGAGAAAGACCCTCCACTAGACAGATTGACACTGTGGCTGCAGTAACGGGCCCAAAGCTGACAACAGTGTGGAGAGTGCCACAGGGTCAGGCTCTTCTCTTTTCCATTGTACTGAGCCACTGTGAGTTGTAACCACGTGATGGCATGCAACAGCTACAACTGTAACATCAAGACACATGTATTACAGATGATATGTGTAGTGACTACTCAAGCAGGAGTCCAGTCCCCTTGTACATGAGATACATGAACTATACATGCAGATGTGGGAAGCTGTTGTATTTGCCATGTCCCTTTCTCTGATCCAGATTTCTGAACTCCGTTATCGCCTATGGGACCATAGATACATATGTGGTAAGATGTTGCCCCAATGGGCGCTAGGCAGTGCATGACTTTGCACCTGCATACATACATACTCCCGGCCCTCTACCATAGGACCCATGGTTCACCATAGCGAGTGGAGGTCATATTTCTTCATGTGAAATATGTAACCAGTTTGAGACAATAAGTGATATAGCTATATAATCTTTTTTAGAAATTGGAATTTGGGTGTTCTAGAGTAAATAAGGTCTTGCTGAGGACAGCATTTAAAGATCACCACAGGTGACCCCTGCCCAGAACAAAGCAAACAAAATAGATGGCACACTGAAGAGTAGTAATTAAATGACAGCTAAATGATTAAGACTCTCATTCTAGCTGTGTGACCTTGGACAAGGTCTTGATTATCTCATCTGTGGAAAAAACCAGATGACTTCAAATAGAAGCCGTGGGGACTCGTGTGTGCCTGTGCTCCACGGAGGTTCGATGCTTGGCAATTTTGGCAGTAGATTTCCAGGTCATTTTCCCAAGGTAGATCACCAGCCCTTTCACTGGAGTTATGTCTGAGTGGACTCAGGTTCACACTTTCAGTTATTGGCTCAGAACAGAACCATTTGCACCACCCAAGGAGTCCAAGACGCATGCTAGCATGTACAGATCCTCTAAAACTTGCTAGGCAGCCCCATCTGTTCTAGAAGAGCGCTTTCTTCCTCTGCTCTCCAGGTGACGTTTGGATCGGTCAGCTCAACCCAAGGGCAAATGCTCATCTCTAGAGCAGAAAGAAGTAGCGGATCATTCACGTGGGCGTGTGGGGTGGGGAGAACTGGTGCTTTGCTTTGGAATCATCCTGCACAGTGGTTTGTTCTAATCACTTCTGAAGTTTGCCCAAGGCAATTTGTCACTCACAATGGGCTTCTTCATCATCATCATAAAATAATAATAAAAAAGCATGCTCTGTTTTCTTTTGGGGGCACCGAAAATAAGCTCTGATTCAAGGTCATTTCTCTCACTGGACTTTGAATATGCTTTATTGAGTCTGAGAAAAAGGGATTTTTTTTTTTACCAGCCCACTGCAATTTGCACAAAGCTTGTTGCAGATCTTCTGTCAGCAGAATATCCCACAGGTGAACATTTTCCATTTGTAACAAGGACCAGGACCACCCACACTGCATAACTTTAGGGGGCACGACTCACTTGAAGGTCTATGAAAACAGCAGCCCTGCCATCAGTTAGAAAAGCAGAACAAGATATAAAAACATGAATGTAGTTTGAAGAACAGGGAATGTGGTATGAGAAGACCTACTCTTATTTGAGTAAGAGTTCCATGAGAGCAGAAGCCAGTCCCTCATCTTTCATCTCGATAAAATAGAAATGATCAAACTCAATACTTATCTCACAGGTTTGTTGTGAGGAGTAAGTGGGATTAACACATGCAGAGCTTCCATTGCTAAAAAGAATGATGCAAATGGTATCACGAACTTGTATTGCCTTCTGGCGCTCAGAGTGGAAGATTCTTTTAGTGGCTATTATCAGCCTCTTCATTAAGAATAATTGACAGGCCTGAGTCTAGTCAGTCTAAGCTAGAGCTTCTGTCCTGCATATATACAGACAATTATTGAGCAAATGCTTCCTCCAGAGTTAAGGCATGGAAACATTGTCTCTTTCCCTCACTGCCAGGTTTTTTTAAAAGTAAAATTTCCCTTGTCAGAACACATCAAGATACCATGGTGACAATTGCTATAGAAATTCCAGATTTAGTACAAAAAGACTTAAAGGTGATATCAATTCTATTTTTCTGTTTTCTGTATTCCAAAAGCCCAACCGAAGCACGCCTACACAGACCAGAACACTTAAAGTGACCCCTGCTCCAAATATCACTCCCTGCCCCAGAAACGAAAACTTCAGTTTCTTAAGAGCTCTCAAAAGTCAGGCATTGAATTAGGTCCCAGCCTAATACTACTGGGACCCTGACTCCATTAATAGAATTGCTGCTTTCATTTGTGATTTTGCTTTTATTTTAATAGCCCTTTTATTTTAATGTGATTATCTACTTGAATTTAGAACACAGCCATGAAACCAGTAGTTACAAGAGCCTGCAGGTAGCATCTCCAGCAAGGGTTGAAGACAATTGGGAATTGAGGTAATTGAGCTGACAGGAAACCACAAGTCTCACTTCAACTCCAGGGAAGAAAGCGATCTTTTTCAATTGGAAACACAGGCATGGAACTGACAGAACTTCTAATTTTTCAATAAAAGGAAGAAAATGTTATGTTAGTGGGGAATGCTCCCAAGTATAAAAACATATGGGCATGTAAAAATTCTATTATGGCTGCCAGTTTTCAACCTCTGAGGGAGGGAGATAGTTCTGGAATCTAGGAAGTGCTTGGGTGGCACAAATGCTTCAGCACATCACCATGGAGTAAAAGGTTGATGGTTCGAAGTCATCCAGAGACAGCTTGGAAGAGAAGTAGTTTGGTTCTGAAACGTTTAAGCCTGGCAATCCCCAGGGAAGCACAGCTCTACTGTGACATGTGTGAGTCAAAACCAACTTGACAAAATAATAATAATAATGTGTAAATTATCAAGGACTCGTGAGGGAGGGGGAGCCAGGTGGGAGGGGGAAAGAGGAAAAGCTGATGTGAAGGGCTCGAGTAGAAAAGCAAATGGTTTGAGAATTCAACAACTAGGTTTTCATGTTGTTTGAGATGGACAGTTCAAACCCACCCAGGGGTGACTCAGGAGAAAAGCAATGTCCTTCCACAGAATTGTGGCCATGAGAAGGCTCACCAGGCATAGGCATGCTCTGCGGCACAGGAGGAAATCATCATGAACTGGAGACAACTTCTAGTATATATGCTGCCGAAGCGAGCACAGAACTGGAGACCACTTAACTCAGCTGCTTTGGGATTTTCTTTTTCATTTTGTTTTGATGTTCAGAAAGATATCTAGAAGCTTTCAAAAATGCAGATTCCAAGTGACTTTGCAGCCTCACTGGGTAACCCCCAATCCAAGCTGAACTGTTGCCTGTTTTTAATAACCAATCTATGGGATTCTATGTCAGTTGCATAGACCACCTTTAAGACACACTGCTGCAAACAAGCAGCTACCCCCAAGCAGACATCCAACCTCCCACCCTTGGGCCCAGCATATTATCAGGTATAGTATGTGGTAAGAGTGAGTGAATATCTTCATATCTCAGTGCTATATCATGACAGCAGTAGCTATTTAGTAAAAGCTTCATTAACCCTTTTCATAAATTGTCTTCAAGTAGCTAGCAAGACAGTCAAGATGCAAGATATTAACACAGGAAAATAAACCTAGAGAAGAGCAAGGAAATCGGGGAACATGGCATATTGTTGGGGAGGGCAGGCCAGGGTGAGTGGCCTACTATCAGAGACCTCATGGGATCTGTGGCCCCCGGGCACTGGCAAGTGTTTAAGGATACCCAAAATACAGACCAATGTTGCTTCACAATCACAAAGCTTTACACAGTGAAAAAAATAATCAGGCCTCGGAAGTGTTGCAATTGTCATTTGTCTTCAAATTTTTTCACTTGTCAAAATGACTGTGGTTAATAAAATACATTTATGAAATGAGGACAAATAGCATTAGAAATCTCTCCATTGAGATACAATAAATATTGAATTTTCATCTTAGATCATTCTATCTTAATTTCTCTTGTAATGCATTCATATATTCCTCTAATTATCCTCAGAGTGAATCACACAGCTTCAATTATTAAAAATATCTGTGCAGCAGTTGTTCCTGGCTCATTATGAGAGAAAAGATGGAGACTGTTCAGTGGTGATTTTGGAACCACAGTGTGAACGATATTTAAAAGAATCAGATATTTCCACATACATTATTTTGAGGGGAAGCCTGGTAAACACAAAAAGAACTATGTGTAATTATTGTCAGCAGTTTCACACAAATGATAGATCCACTTACTGATATTCACCCTTTTTGGAGGGACCCTGACTTCAGGAACCCCTGAAATTTTTCACAGAAAAGATCTGCAGGTTACCTTGGATAGCGTTACCATTTTTGTCATTGACCTAAAGTAAATCATACTCATATTTTCCTGGTGCCTTAAAATTTTTTTTAAATACTTTGACAAACAGCAGAGATTTCCAAACTATTTAGCATACCACCTCCTTTTCAGAACAACAACAATTCTACTCAGTGTTTTTCTGGTAATTACCATATTTGTCAGACAATAAGTAGGAGGGGTGCATCTTATGATCCAAAGGTGTGGTACCCCAGAACATTTGTTTATGATCCCATGTGCCCACTTACTGTCCCCTGCTGTCTGCATGCTGTGGATTGCTGGGTGTTCAGAAGTCCCACCTCCTAGAGTCAGTCAGGTCACATGATCAGCACAGCACATGCCTCTCCTCTTTATTAATGAAAGTGATAGTTCTTAACACCACTGTTGAGTTTACGCTGTTAGACATTACCATTTTGATTTATTTTAATAAATATTTTAGTGTACTGGTACTATTTGGTTCAGAATTTTTTTTCTTGTTTTCCTGCTCTAAAAACTGAGTGAGTCTTATGGTCAGGTGCATCTTATGGTCTGAAAAATATGGTCAATGCTTTTGTCCTATTGCCCGTCCTCCCGGGTAAAGAGTTGTGGTTGCTAGGTTCCCTTGAGTCAGTGCCGACCTACAGCACAGCAGAACAAAGCACTGCCCAGGCCTGCTCCTTCCTCCTGGTTTGTCTTTTGCACGAGCCCAGTGTGGCACTCACTGTGTTTGTTCATCTCCTTGATGGTCTTCCTTGCTGCCCCACTATTATACCAAATATAATGTCCTTCTCCTGAAAATATGTACAAAGTTTGTAAGGTGAAGTCTCCCCATCTTTGCCTCTAAGTAGCATTCTGGTCTTACTTCCTCCAAGACAGATCAATGGGTCTTTTTAATAGTCCATGGTACTTTCAATATTCTTTCCTGGGATCACAATTGAAAGGCATTGATTCTTCTTTGGTCTTTCTTAGTCAATGTCCAACTAGCAAATGCGTATGAGGCAATGAAAAAACCTTGGCTTGGTTCAGGCACACTTTGGTCTTCAAAATAACGTCCTTGCTTTTCAAAACTCAGAAGAGTCTTGTACAACATATTTACCTCATACAAAGTGTCCTTTGATATCTTGACTATTGCATCCATGGTTGTGGATTGAGGATTCAAACAAGACAAATCCTTGAAACTTCAACTTTTTCTCCATTTATCTTGATGTTACCTATTGGTCTAGTTTGAGGACTTTGGTCTTCTTTACATTGACTTGTAATCCATATGGAAGGCTGCAATCTTTGATCTTCATCACCAAGTGCTTCCCATCCTCCACACTTTTGGCAAGCATTTGTATCTAGAAGGTAGTTGAGAAGCTTTCCTCTGATTCTAATGCCACATTCTTCTTCATATAAGCCAGTGTCTCTTCATATAAGCCAGCATACAGAATGAAAAAATATGGGGAAAGGACACAAGCCTGTCACACACCTCACCTGGTTTTAAACCACACAGCATTCCCTTGTTATCTTTGCACAACTGCCTCTTTTTTTCCAAAATTACTTTATTGGAGTCCCATACAACTCTTATCCATACATACATCCATTGTATGTCAAGCACATTAACATTTGTTGCCTCATCATTCTTAAAATATTTGCTGTCTACTTAAGCCATTGGTGTCAGTTCCTCATTTTCCCCTTCCTCCCCACTACTCCCTCCTTCATGAACCTTGATAATTAATAAATTATTTTGTCCTATTTCCCACTGTCCGATATCTCCCTTCAGCCACTTACCTGTTGTCCATACCTCATGGAGGAGGTTATATGTAGATCCTTATAATCAGCTTCCCCTTTCTACCCCACCTTCTCTCCACCCTTCCGGTATCGCCATTCTCACCACTGGTCCTGAAAGTATCATCTGTCCTGAATTCCCTGTTTCTGGTTCTTATCTGTACCAGTGTACATCCTCTGGTCTAGCTGGATTTGTAAGGTAGAATTGGGATCATGATACTGGGAGTGGGGGTGGGGTAGAGGGAGGAAACCTTGAAAAACTAGAGGAAAATTGTATGTTTCATCATTGCTACATTGCACCCTGACTGGCTTATCTCCTTCCCACGAACCTTCTGTAAGGGAATATCTACTGTTACATACAGATAGGCTTTGGGTCTCCAATCTGTACTCCCCCTCATTTACAATGATATAATTTTTAGTCCTTTGATGCCTGATACCTAATCCCTTTGACACCTGGTGGTCACACAGGCTGGTGCGCTTCTTTCATGTGGGCTTTTTGCTTCTGAGCTACATGGCTGTTTGTTTATATCTTTTGATATCTGGGCACCATCAGTTTTCTTCATCGCATTTGCTTATGCACACATTTGTCTCTAGCTATCTGTTGGGAAGGTATTCATCATAGGATTTCAATTTAATAGAACAAAGTGTTCTTGCATTGAGGAAGTACTTGAGTGGAGGCTCAAGGTCCATCTGCTGCCTTAATACTAAACCTATAAAACTGCCTCTTGGTCTGTGTATAAGTTCCTCTTGAGCCCAAAGAAGTGTTCTAGAATTCCCATTCTTCTCAAGGTTATGCATGGTTTGTTATCCACCCAATGAAAGGTCTTGACATAGTCAATGGAACAGAAGCAAACATCTTTCTGATATTCTTTATTTTTACTCACTATCCATCTGACATCAACAGTGATAGCCCTTGTTCCATGTTCTCTTATGAGTCTGGCTTTCTAATTCTAGGTTTTTGCTCATTTCATTACAATTTTTGGATAATGATCCATTATAATAAAATAATGATCTTCCTGGACTGCCCTTTGAAGTGTTAGATCCAACTTTATGACTTCATAATTTCTTCCATTTAGTTTAGCTATTTTACAATGAAGTTCAGTGTCTCTTCTGACATCTGCCTTGATCTTTATTTCTCTGGTTTTTTTTTTTAACTTTTTTTTTTTGGCATCACTGCCTCTGGTGGCCGTGGGCACTACCCAGTGCTGTTCCTGAGAGCCACCGCTGGATTTGAACTGCCAAGCCCACGGGTCGCAGTCCTGCACTCAACCACTTACGCCACCAGGGTTTAGCCTATTTCCCTGGTTTTTAATGACCTTTTGATTTATTCATAAATGATGTACTTGATACTTTCTCAAACAGCTCATCAAGTCTTTTTTCATTAATGTCTAGTGCATCAAATTTGTACTTGTACTTGTTCTAGAAATTCAGGTGGGATCTAATCAAGGTTCTATTTTGGCTCTGGTTTTACTTTCTTTGGTTTTATCACAAACTTCTGTATGAGCAATGGATGGTCTAGTCTGTAGGTACCTACTTTTGCAGCCTGCTAGATACCGAGTACCTTCCAGGGGGCAAGTTTATCGACTTTGGGAAGCACTCTAAAGCATCAGGTAACATGTATATCTTGTGATCTGTTTCAATTACTCAACTCTGTGATTGCAACACAAAAGCAGTTGTAAATAACGTGAATGAACGAGAATGGCTATGTTCTAGTAAAATTTTATAAACTAAGTTGTCAATCCATAGCTATGTTTTCTTTATCTCTAGCTTAATGGAAAATTATGTACTTCATACTTCACATGTCTAAATAAAATTTAAGTCCCTCGCAGACATGTCTATATTCTGTTCGTGTAACATATGCATCTATAGAACTCACACACTATGTAGGCTTGATAAATGTTTGTTTATAAATTGTTGGCTGATTGCATGGATTTTTAAAAGTCTAGGAAAATCACAGAATTCTTGAATAAAAGAGACGTTGGTTCTCTTCCATCTTCTAACTTTACAGATGAAACCACAATCCAGATGGTCTTAGGATTCTAATTGCATTGCAAGTCACACGTTATTCCTCCAAACATAAATGTAGCTCGGGTACTTCCAATTTTATCTCGCATTTCTTTAACATCAAAATAAAATAATTTGGGCCCTCATCCCACATAACTCTGGTATCTCCAGAAGCTTCCTGAGTATTTCTAGGGATTTGCCTGGGAGAAATCAGACCAGAATGCTCCCTAGAAACAACAATAACACTTCACCTCACATCCTTAGGATGTGATTTCAAGAGAGACCCGTCCCTAAAAAAGGCCAGCCTGCTTTGCCATGAAGATGGGCACAGAAAAAAGAAGGGCCTGGATAGATGGGTTGACAGAGGCTGCAACAATGGGCACCATCATTGCAATTGTCAGGATGGAGCCAGAGCCAACAGTTCTAATGTACATAGCGTCTCTATCAAATGGAACCAACTGGATGGTGCCTAACGACAACAACCTTCAGACCCTCCCATCCTTCCTTTCTTCTTTTTCTATTTTCTGGCTCGTGCTCACAACCACTAAACCCCACTTCCTGTCTCACTGAGGAGTGGGGTGTGGGGTATTTCTTCTTAACCTACAATTTAAAATCTCTGCCAAATACACTTCTCTTTTACAAATACCAACAACTTCTCTTTCCTTTCCACACCCTGTGAATTCCTGTCTGAGCCTAGGGAGATTTTTAAAATGACCCTATATCCACTTAAGAATGTTCTTAAAGTGGACCGTGGGGACCCTGCCTGGTACGGGGTCCTGCTAGGGCAGTCCTGGAAGTGGAGTCTCTCTTGTGCAGCAGACATCTCCCAAGGAAAATGCACATCAAGGGCCAAGAAGACCAACTCCTCTCAAGGACCTTTTTCGAGGAGAGCCAGCCTGCCCAAGCTGGCTGCCAGTAACATACTGTCATGCACATAAGTGAAACCAGATATGCTGCATGGCCATCCAAAGAGAGGAATACTCTGCTCTCAGAGTCTTAGAACTCAGGAAATGGGAAGTAATGTTTCATCAGCATAGCAAACCATAGGAATCAATGGTCATGATTTTGCACAGACCACTCTAGACAGAAAATTGTAAAAAGTTAGCAACAACCAAGTCGGTCAACAAAAGCTGGGGGGAGGGGGGGAGGGATAAGTCAGATTTGCCATGTATTAGTTATAGCATGATAATTAGAAAAAAATCATTTCAAGGGCTGAGCCCCGGTGGCGTAGTGGTTGCGCATGGGACTGCAGCCCACTGGGTTGGAGGTTCAAATCCAGCAGCAGCTCTCCAGGAACAAGGCTGGGCCTCCTACTCCCACCACCGGAGGGCAGTGATGCCCCCCCAAAATCATTTTATTGGGAGCTCTTACAGGTATTATTGTACAATTCCTATCAAAATCCGTTTCAAAATATTTACTTCTTGAACTCCTTGATATCAGTCCTCCTTTATCATCTCCTCCCCTACGTTACTCCCCAGGAATCTGTATTATTTATTTTGCCATAACTTACACCATCCACTCTATCAGTGCACATACAATTCTATTGTAGTTAAATGGTCTTATATAGTCATCAATACTATTGGCTCCCTACCACATCCTTCCCATACCATCATTCCTCCTGTTACTGTTTCTGAAGAATTATCTATGTTGGCTTTCATGTATCCAATGATCTTAAATACACAGATGGACATACACAAGTCTAACATGATTAATGAGGAAAATCAAATAAAAACCATAAAGGTAAGGGGAGGAAATATGAAAGAGCAAAAGTAAAGCTATTTGTTCTTCAATGATATACTGCACCTTGGATTTACATCTTTTCTATATGGGCCTTCCATGAGGGACTGTCCAGTTACCTTACAGGTGGGTTTTGGGTCTCCACTACATCCATGTACCTTCACAATTATTTCGTTGCTTGTTTTTTGAACTTCTGATACCTTTTTCTGTCAATATCTCATGATCACACAAGCTGATGTGCTTCTTACATCTGGGCTTTGCTGCTTCCCTGCCAAATGGCCATCTGTTTAAATTCAAGTCTTTGAGACCTCAGATGCTATATCTTTCAATAGCCAATATCATCAGTTTCCTTCATCACATTTACTTGTGTACCCATTTTGTCTTCAATGATCATGTCAGGAAGGTGAGTGTCATACAGTGCCACATTATTAGAACAAACAGTTGTACTGAGGTAAGATTTAAGTAGAGGCCCAAAGTCCATCTGCTTCCTTGTTGCATTTGCACACACACACACACACACACACACATATATATATACATATGAGACCTATACTTATATATTCACATATATATCTTTTTATTTTCTTCTTCTTTTCTCTTTTCTTTTTTTCTCCAGTCCCATATCATGTTTGTTAGTTTTTTTTTTAATTAAAAGATCATTTTATTGGGGGGGGGTCTCACAACTCTTATAACAATCCATACATCAATTGTATCAAGCATATTTGTACATATGTTGCCATCATTCATTTCTAGACATTTACTTTCTATTGAGCCCTTGGTATCAGTTCCCTCCCCATGATGCCTTGATAAATTATAAATTAGTATTATTTCCTTATCTTACACCAACCACTGTCTCCTTTCCTCCATGGTTTTTGTTTTTTGTCCCTCTGGAAGGGGTATATGTGGCTATGTGTCGATCATTGCAATCAGTTCCCCTTCCTCCTATCCTCTCCTCCCTTTCCCCTTTCCCTTCTGGTGTAGCTATTCTTATTCCTCTTCTTGGATTCCATGTGTCACAAGCTCTTCTTTTTCATTTGTACCTCTGTACATGCTCCGGTCTATCCTGCAGTGACAGGCAGCACTGGGGCCATGACAGTGGGGGTGAGGGGTGGGAGGAAGTCTCAAGGAACCAGAGGAGTATTGTGTGTTTTGGTTAACAGTACAATTCATAACCATTATGCCACTACGGCTCCCTGTATTGTGTGTTTTACTGTGTCCTAATTGACTCATCCTTTAAAAATAGGATGTCCTATTTCCTGCAGATGGGTTTGGGGTCCCTGCTCCAACCCCCCTTGTTCTCAACAATATGGAGGAAGGTAAAGGAAAACAGAGGAATGATCTAGAAAGCAAAGCTGTGGATAGAGTTACAATCATAGGTGAGTATATATGTAAATATATTAATTCACAAAAATAGAGTTATTGGCCTACGTACATATATTTATATGTCAATACACAGAGGTAGTGGATGTACCTCAGGTCTCTGCTCATACCTTCCCTCAATGCAAGAACACTTTGTTCTAATAACCCAGCACTCTGTGATGCCCACCTTTCCTACACAATCACTGAAAACAAAATGTGTGCAAAAGCAAATGTGGTGAAAAAAGCAGATGGTACCCGGCTATCACAAGAAGTAGAATGCGGGGTCATAAAAGCTTGACATTAAACAAGCATCCATCTAGCAGAGAAACAGCAAGCCCACGTGCAAGAAGCATACCAGCCTGTGTGATCATGAGGTGTCATTAGGACTGGGTAACAGGCATCAGAAGAACCATGACACACAAAAAAGGCCCACTATCATGTTTACTCATTGTTCACCTCTCAGTAATTGCTCCAGGATATAATTCAATTGATCAACCATGACCAGGAAAGCTACATATTCCTTGCCATCAGTTTTAGAAGCCTTACTATTTTCCTATACCCATCATTATTGCTCACTACTCATCTCCCCTTGCCCCCTTCCCTCCCATGTGCCCCAGGAACCATTGGTCCAATTGCTGCCTCCGTAATATTATCCTACCTATCTTATATAGATAAGAGCAACAACAAAAAAGGAACACAAAAAAGTCAAGAGTCTAAAAGGGATTCTGACATTGACCAGATGATGATCTCTCTGTTAAATAGAAAGATGGACATGTATGTAATCCATCCATGCTGTCTGCAATCTTTTTCATCCAGGGTTACACACTCTGGGTTCCACTTATCTAACAACACATACATCCTTTTATCTTCAGCGTAGACGTATATTTTTTGTTTTCAGGGCATCACCGCCCTTTGAAGAATGGTAATTTTAATGACCTTGGCAATTATTGTCAACTCTTAAAAATCAAACTCAGTGTTCAAAGGTTGATAGGACCACCCTATTGGAACTGTAAATCTTTCCAAGAGCAGAAAGCTTTATTATTTTCCTACCAGAAGGCCTGGTGAATTCAAATTGCTGACCTTTTGACAAGCAGCCCAACAAGTAACCTACCACACCACCAGGTAAAGGGGATAAATGGACACAACAAACTCTGCACGTTCTAATGTTAACATCCCTTTTCATACTTGAAAAAAATCACCCTTTACTACTTCTGAAATGCACCCATCCAACTCTGCTGACTATCTCCAACATGTGTATGTTTCTGAATGTTCAATTTTACTTTTGGGATTTTGAGTTATAAAAGCAATTGTATTAGAAAATGTACGTTTGCATTAGTATGCTGGACCTGCCTCTTCATACTACCAGCAGCCTACACACACTGAATATACCCTCAGAGATTCCAATCCCCACTTCCAAACTCAGAAATCCATGCTTCCCTAGTGAGAATCACAGCCCGCAAATTCTCTGAATATAGCTCTCCCCCTGGCAGCTAACCAGAATAAATGTACAGAGCGCAGGCTCAGATTAGAGCAAGTGGAGTAGATTATGGTAACATCGTGCTACTTCTGGAGTCTTCCACAAAGCAGGCAGCCAACTTTACACACTTCATCAGAGGGAAGTAAAGCATCTTTAGCACCCCATTCTGCTAAAGCATTGATGCTTAAAGTGAGCTCAGATGATGCCCAGCATCAAAGACTTAAAATATCTAGCAACTACTAATCCGGTCTCTTATCTAAAGAAACAGCACCACAAGGCAGATGGGTGAGAGCAAGGACAGTGTGTGATTTCAAGTGCATTCGAGGATCTGTGGGGGGCGGGGGGTGGAGGGGGGGTGCTGGTAACCAAAAGCCTGGAACAAAAAGGGTATTGTCTTCAATATGCTTGGCTGTGGATGATCATGAAATCCTCAAAGGGCATGTATGAGAACAAATACTATTATCTCAACCAAATATCATTTGTGGTTGTCAATTAATATAATATCAGAATAGAATTCTCTTTTCATGTTGAGTGTTCCCTAATTCTCAATAAGTCTTTTGGATATGCTGCCAACTTGGCATTATTGCTGTCTACACTGGGTAACTAAACTGGATTGTACTCTGAATTTTTAACACAAACAAGCACACACACACACACACACACACACACACAGAGCTGTGGTTGAGTTGATTCAACTCGGACTTATGGTCCCACCAGATGTGTCTTTAGAACTGCGCTCCAATGGCCACTTTGGGGAAGTAAATGGCCAAACCTTTCTTCTGAGGCATCATGGGGTGAGCACAAACCTCCAGTTTTTTGGTTACCTGCTGAGTGCGTTAGCTGTTTGCATCAAGCAGGGACTCTTCTAAACTTTAGAAGATTGTGGTGCCTACCTGCACTGCTACTGGTGCATTGGATAGTTACTCTATATAAAATTTCAACTTCAGCTGACACACCATGAAAGCTGTTTATGCAACACCGTGAAAGTCCAGGAGATGCACTGCATCACATTCACTAACTCCTATTTGAGAACACGGCAAAAGGGCATTTCTTGGCCCTCCAGTACTTTCATGCCAAGTGACTCATTCTGATTATTGTTATGTGGTGTGAAATAGATCCCAACTTACAGCTCCCCAGGTGATGGAAGTGCCGCCCAAGATGTTCTTGATCACAATCTTTTTGGAAACAGATACCCAGGTTTTTCTCTCAGATAGCTACCGGATAAGTTTGAACCGTCAACCTTCTGATTAACAACTGAGAGCTCAAGCGTTTGTATCACTGGGGTTCTGGCTACTAGTCTGTAGGCAGAAATGATTTATGTAACTCCAGGTAAAATCACAAAAGGATGGCTATAAGTTTCTCCTGATTTCTCTTTCCTTGCTTGGGGACCTAGAATCTACCTATTGAAAATTGGCATAGCTATAAGATGAATTTTTGAATCAGTACCTGGAGAACCCATCAAGTTCAATGACTGATGCCACCAAAATTTGCACAGTGATTCGTTATGATACCATCACTTAGCCTCTCCTGTCTAATGATAAAAATAATATTCAAAAGACATACATTGCAGTGATACTTAAATTACTTGGGAAAATATAAAAACAAAAGTACATATATAAAAATTTGATTTAGAGAATACATGCTAAAAAGTGCTATTTTGTGATAGTTTGTGATACACATTATCTATGGGAATGAAGTCACATGAAACACTACAACATTGAAATTCCATTAAAAAGTTTCCAGCCAATAAAATTTCTAGAAGTTGAAATTGAGTATAAGGAATTCATAAGATTTATGGCTTTGAGGTTTGAAAATAGTTACTGATACTAGGTGATATTTATTTTATTCATCAGTAAGGACCTAAAATTTCCAGGAGACACAAAAAATTGTTTACATTATAAACATAGAGCAGATCCTCATTTATATTGAAATTATGCAAATTGAGAAAGAAAAGACCTCCAAAGAGATGGGTGGACAATCATGACAACAATGGTATCAATATCCCAATTGTGAGAGTAGCACAGGATAAGACACAGTTTTGTTCTGGTTCAAATGAGGTCACTATGAGTAGAAATGATTTAGTAACACCTAACAATAGCCTCCTTTATTAATGTCATGATCCTTCCCATTTTCAAAGAAGATTTTAATTCCCAATCATCTGGAATTTTCAGTTATAATTTGTGGGTCAAATCAGTTCTGCCCCAGTTTTCGTAAATAAGCTTTATTGGAAAAAATGTACACTCATTAATTCACATGCTGTCAGCAACTGATTTCACTTTACAACAGCAGAACTGAATAATTGCAGCAGAGGCCATATGGTTCCAATAGCCTAAAATATATGTTTTCAGAAAATATTTGTTGACCTACATTGTAAGAAAAGGAAGACTACACTATAAATGTAAGGAGTTTTACCTTTTGGATCATAGGGAGATTTTCCATGGCATTTTTAATTACATGCAATTTCCATGTTAGCCCAAAGACTTCAGACCCATGCAATGAATAGGAAACCAAACTCAAAATGCCTGCCTGGCAGGCTGAGCCCCGGTGGCATAAGTGGTTGAGTGCGGGACTGTGGCCCGCAGGCTTAGCGGTTCAAATCCAGTGATGAATTTGATGAATTTGCTCTCAGGAGCAGCACTGGGTAGTGCCCACGACCAATAGAGGCAGTGATGCCCAAAAACAAAAACAAAAAAAACAAAAAAACAAAAAAAAATGCCTGTCTGGCTATCTCAAATTTGAAATCAGAGAAGAAAAGATCAGTTTAAATTTGAGTACATACAAAGTTTATCTTCTATGTAGAAGTGTAAGCGAGTCATATGAACGAGGGTTCATATGAACTACAGCAGGACGACAGCTACTTGGCCCACTGCTTTGTCCTTCTCCATCTTCCCAGTTGTTCCTATGCTTGAGTTCATTGCTGCAGTCATGGTATCAGTCCGCCTCTGCGAGAGCTTTCCTCTTCTTCACTGCTCTTCTACTTTTCCAAACACGGTGTCCTTCTTTGGGGACTGGTCTCTCCTGACAATATGCCCAAACTGTGTAAGATGATGTCTTATAATCCTTGCCTCTAAGGAGCACTCAGGCTTTACCTAATCCAAAGTAGATTGGTTTGTCCTTTTGACAGTCCGTGGTACTTTCAATATTCTTCTCCAGCAACACAATTCAAATGCATCAATTCTGCTTCGATCTTCTTTATTCAAAGTGCAGTTTGCAAAAGTGTGTGTGGCAGGCAATTAAAAATACCATGGCGTGGGTCAGGCACACCTTGGTCCTCACAGTAACATCCTTGGCTTTTCCACATTCTAAAGAGGTCTTGTACAGCAGATCTACCTAATGCAGCCTGTCTTTTGTTCTTTTGACGACTGCTTCTATGACCAATGGTTGTGGATCTAAGAAAGACAAAATTCTTGACAACGCCAGTCTTTTCTCAATTCATCAGGAGGTTACCTAGTGGTTCAGTTGTATTTGGTTCTTCTTTACATTGTGTCGTAATTCACACTGGAGGCCGTAGTCCTTGACTTTTACCAGCAAGTGCTTCAAGTCCTCCTTGCTCTCATCAAGAAAGATTGTGTCATATGCAAATTACAAGTTATTCATAAGCCTTCCTCCAATCTTGATGCAGCATTCTTTTTCCTATAGGCCAGCTTCTCTGATGATTTGCTCAGCATACAGATTGCATAAGTAGAGTGAGAAGACATAACCTTGTCACACACCTCTCCTGATTATATTTATTTATTTTTTGTTTTTTTGGGGGGAGGGGGGCAACACTGCTTGCTCTCCGGTGGTGGGAGTAGAGGCCCAGCCCCACTGCTGGAATTGAACCTCCGTCCCAGTGGGCCGCAGTCCCGCGCACAACCACTACACCACCGGGGCTCAGCCACCTTTCCTGATTTTAAACCATGCAGTATCCCCTTGTTTTGTTCAGATAACTGCCTCTAAAGTGTTCTGAAATCCCCATTCTCCCCGAGCTTATCCACAGTTTGTTATGATCTACCCTGTGAAAGACGTTGGCACATTCAATGGAACACAAGTAAATATCTTTCTAGTGTTTTTTGCTTTTACTCACTATCCATCTGACATCAACAATGAAGGTGGCCTAAGTTTACCTTTGGGGGATATACAGATACAACAATTGATGAGACTCAGGATGGAAATTGGAAGAATTAAACAGATCTTGTGTGAAGGAGTTATCTGTCCCTTACCTGAATGCATTATTCATATGAATACCCTCTACTGGGTATTGCAAAATTGAATGAGTGTAAGTCTACTCTTAGACAAGTATTGATTTGATATGCTAAATGGGAACCATATAATTGCATGAACCCAAATTATTAATCTGAAACACTATAAGGCTACCTGGTTGAAAAAAGATTATGACTTTGATGAAAGATTTGCCAAAATCAGGAATGTTGGTGCCAACAAATTCTCCCCATAACTATCCAATATGGCCTATGAAAAAAGATAGATGGTTAATGGAGATTGACGGATTATCGAGGCCTATATTTATAATGCCACCTGTGGCTTCAGCTGCTCCAGACATGATGTCAACAGTACAGAAAATACAGCACACTAAAGGAGACTGGGACTCAGGGATTTGCCTTGAAAATACCCCTTTTTCCATCATAATTGCAGAAAAATGTCAGTCAGGGTGCTCCCACATGGGAAGGCTCACACTAGACTTTCACAACCTTGCCTCAGTTTTTTAAGTTCTCCAGCCTTCCCCAGCAGAGTTTGCTTAGAAGAGACATGGACTTGGTGCAGATCTCAAGCATAGTGATGCATTACATTGATGATATTATGTTAATATCAAACGCAGAAGGGCAGACGAGGGCAGACTTGACCACAGTGGTGGCTCACATGACCAACAAAGGCTGGTTAATAGATCCAGCAAACATTCAGACTCTGCCCAAATGGTGAGGTTCATGGGAATAACTTGGGAAGAAGCCACTTGATTTGGGCATTTGGGACATCGTTAAACTGCACACTCTTTGGAAGTGTTTAGTACTAATTCTTCTAAAAGATGCTACCACAGTTTTACATTTCTTCTTCATGTAACTCACTCAGAAACTTCCAGACACAAGGATCTGTTTTTCCCTGAATGTTTTTATGCACACACACAGACAATATCAGGTTCTTTAAAAAGAAATCAAATGATGTTCTCATTTGTAGCAGGTGTGTCTGTTGTCTTACTAATTAAGGATTTTTAAGTTTTTGATGGCAGTGCCGCCTTCAGTGTCTTTTAAGAAAGATGGCTTCTCTTAAATAAAAGTAGGTCATCTCGAAATGATAAACTTTTTATTTAGCCATTTAGAGTAATCATATTTTAAAAGGCCATCTAACATTTATTGATCATTATTTTAAAAAGCTTTGGTATACACCTTCTGGCTTCGTTGGATTGAAATTGATCTCTAAAACTGAGCAGGGTGAAACTGTAGGGTCACCGCTTTTGCAGTGACCATACAAATGGAATTAAAAGACAGGGAGTTTTCCCATTAACTTCTGGAACACACCGACACTACCATTGTTCATAAGAGGGAAGAAATTTACTTTTAAATGCAATGGACTCATATAATATGTTGAAAACTAATTAATTTGACTATTTAGAAGATGTTGAAATCTGGCCAAGAACACTGAATTCACATGTGTGAATAGGAGCTTACTATTGGGAGTTATATTCTGAAGATGTGAATTAGTTAATAAGTAGTATGTTGGGTTCTTAAGTAAAACAAGTGGTTGGGATAAAAAAGTTTTTTCCAGGTTCTAATACTAGTTTCTAAAAATGCTGCCTGGCTTTTAGCCTTTACTTCCAGGGGGAAAAAAAGTACGTCTTTGATTTCCCTCCTCTCTTCTTTGTGGTTTTCAGTCTTCTTTTCTGAACTAAGCATTTTCAGATTTGCCTTTTCTTCTTTCTCTCTCATGGGAGCAATCCTTTCTCCAAGCAGGCTACCAAACAACATGGCAATCATTGTCATCGTTTGGGTGGAGATTCAAAAGACTGTCTATAATTTTCAGTAACTCAAGCGATCAGAAAAATAGGGACATCTTTTTAGAAGGCTACTTCACTAATGAAAGGAGTTGCTAGCTGATTTTATGTGCACTAAGTGTTGGGTGGAGGCCCAGCATGGTCCAAATGGTAACTGTGCTCCTTGGCTGTTGAAAGATGATAGACTAGTAGCTTGATTGCCCCCAGAAAGAGGCACTTTGAAGAAAAGGACCAGTGATATGTTTCTAACAAAGCAGCTGTGGACATTTAGGAAGCACGGTTCTACTCTCAAACCCATGAGGGGAGCCAGTAGTCAGAATAGACGGCCAACCGATCAGGTTTTAAGTGGGGTAGCAGAGTCATCGAAGAACACTCTATCACACAGATACACACATGCTATTCGAAGTCCACTGAGAATCTGAAGCAGGAGAAGTGTAGGTGAGTTCACTTTAAAAGAACCAGAAGGGCCTTAGGAAGAGATGAGTGGATACAGCTTCACAGAGCCCAGCCCTCACCCTCCAGTGGCCTCCTTCTCAGGGAGGAGGCTCTGGCATTGAGAAATAAACATTGTGCCTTTTGAAGTTAGGCCACATCAATCACAGACCTTTATGTACTGATTAACTGCCTCTCAGCAAGGAGGATGAGCCACCTAGCTTGCTCAGCACAAAAGAAACCAGTTTTGCAGCTCCATGAATTAACCCTTCTCCTACCAGGTAAACTGTTTTATAGGGCAGTGAGAACAAAGAAATTGCCGGCTTTGAATTGATGGCAACAGTCAGTCTGTCTGCCTTGTGGCTAAACTTACACTGGGAACAATATCATCAGTCCCTAATAATCCCGAGTGGCTGGTAAAAGCACGATGGCGATGGGAAGTGAAAGCAGTCCTCACCAAGAGTGCAGCCAGAGACTTTCTGACTCTATGTGGGGTGTGCAAAGAACCAAGAGAGACATAAACTCAAAGGACTGACACACGCTTAGTATTTGAAAGGATCAAGGTGTCTGTCTGATTTTCTTTGAAGGATTTGCTGGAGCAAGGATTCTATAACCTTATTCTGCCTACATATCCCGTGGGGATCTTATTAAAATACCGATCCTGACTTGGGAAGTCTGAATGTCTTGCAATTCTGGATTTCTAACGAGGTCCTCAGTTGGTGCTGATGCTACTGATTGCTGGACCACAGCCTGAAGTACAAGATGCTGGAGGATTCTGAGCTTTCACATATCAGTCTTTACTTATGTTCCAAAGCAATGCCATGACCTTATTTCTCTTATAGAATCTCTCTAGTTCTACTGCCTCTCCAACTCTAATCCTTTAAGGAATTAGTAGTAGCCTTCCCAGGTGTGGTCCGTCACTAGATTACATGCAAGGTCAGCTATTCTCAAACCACATAAAGCACAAACTGAACCAGTGACCGTCTGAACTGACTGCTTCATAGCAAGCCATCTATGTTAGGAGGAAATTGTGTTCACGCACGGGGTTTTCAATGGCTGATTTGGGGGAAGTAGATTGGTAGGCCTTTATTTTTTCAAGACACCTCTGGGGAGATCCAAACTGTTAACCTTTGGGGTTACAGATATTCACCTAACCAGTTGTAGCACTCAGAGATATTAAAACTGCATCTCAGCTTAAATACATCAAACAGAAATACTAGACTGAGTGAGAAACTTTCAAGACATACAAAATTGCACCTAAGCTTGACTTTTCTACCTTGGGCCTTGGCAGGAGAGAGATAGAGCTTTCTACTTGGGTTACCAGTTCCAGGCTCAGAAACTATAGGGCCAGGCCTGCCCTATAGGTCGCCATGAATCAGAGCTGACTCCCTGGCAGTGAGTTTGGTTTGGCATATATAGGGCATACTTTAAGCAATGATATAGAATGGGTTTGTACGTTAAAAAACAAAACAAAAAACTAAGCTTACTGGTCCTCAAGAGACAGGTGGAACCTAGACAACAGGGCCTTTAGTTGACTTTTGTGTCTGAACATGAACTCACCCCCATGGCTCAATTTTCAGTCATGCTATAGACAGGTCTCTAAGGGGATGTGGTAGCTACAGAACCTGGTGCCAATTTGGGACTTGAGAGGATGAAGAGTGAAGGGGTGGAATCTAGTCTGTCAATAGGATCATAGCCAATGAGGCCTCTGTGTGGGCATGGCCTTCACCTGAGAATTCTGGGTATACCAGTATTTCTTCCTTGAAGGTGGGAGACACTACTGTCTCTCTTTGCTCACTTCCTGGGAGACATCCTGCAGGAGAAGCCACATGGACCTACTCTGATGCAGCCCTGAGAACTAGAGGAGCCACACGTAGACTTCTGCCAGTGCTGAGATGCTTCTTTGCACTTACTGACTTGTGATCTTCCTGCATTCAGCATCACTGCATGTGTTTCATGAATCTGAAGAGCACTTCATAGATTGGTATCAGAGATATGGGCTAATATCAGACTTATAGGCTTGATCTGGACTGGGCTAGGGCAGTTTCCCAACATTTAATTGCTCTTGTATACAAACCTCTTTTTTTTTTAACCTCTTCTCTCTCTTTATTTTTTATTCATTGTTTTAAAATGGATCATTTTATTGGGGGCTCATACAACTCCCATCACAATCCATACAAACATCAATTGTATGCAGGCCACTTACACACTTATTGCCATCATCACTCTCAAAACATCCTCCCTCCCTCCAGGCCCCCCGTATCAGCTCCCTATATTTCCCCTCCTCCCTTCCCTCCCCCTTGAACCCTTAGTAATCTACAAATTGTTATTATTTTCATACAGTACACTGTCCAATGTGTCCCAACACTCGCTTCCCTGTTGTCCATGTCCCAGAAAGGAGGCTATGTGTAGTTCCCTGAAGTTGGTTCTCCCTTTCTCTTCCTCCATCCCTCCACTCTCCTGGTATTACCACTCCTATTTCTAGTCTTGATGGATCATCTATCCTAAATTTCCCATGTTTCCAACTTCACTGTACATCTCCTGTTCTAGCTGGATTTATGTGGTGGAATTGGGGTCATGATAGTGGATGGAAGGCAGCATTTGGGAAATAGAGGAAGGTTGCATATTTCATTGGTCTTGCCCTGTATCTTAACTGACTCATCTCCTCCTTGTAACCCGTTTGCAAGAGGATGTCACCTCACCTAT
>PVJH01026410.1:0-24249 GCA_004026705.1 Nesogale talazaci
TGTTGTTCTCTCAGCTCCAGACACCCGCCAAAATGTCCTGCCAGCAGAGCCAGCAGCAGTGCCAGCCTCCTCCCAAGTGCACTCCCAAGTGTCCTCCCAAGTGCCCTGCTCCCAAGTGTCCTCCCAAGTGTCCCCCTAAGTGTCCTCAAACCTCTTCCTGCTGCCCTGTCAGCTCTGGGGGCTGCTGTGGGTCCAGCTCCGGGGGCTGCTGCAGCTCTGGGGGTGGGGGTTGCTGCCTGAGCCACCACAAGCCTCGCAGATCTCTCAGACGGAGGCGCCAGACTTCTAGCTGCTGCAGCCAGCCCTCGGGGGGCTCTGGATGCTGTGGGGGCTCCAGCTGCTGTGGAGGAGGCTCCAGCTGCTGTGGAGGAGGCTCCAGCTGCTGTGGAGGAGGAAGCAGCCAGTCCTCTGGAGGAGGAGGATGCTGCTGATGTGGACACTGAGCCCAGAAAAGCAGGCATGAGGATCTTCTTCTTCTTCTTGACTTTATATCACTAAGTGTGGGAGAGTTTCCAGTAAAGACTCTGAATTTGCACAATAGAGAATCTTTCTGCTTTGTGTTCCAGGAGCCCACACCTCTCCCCCACCCACATCAGCTGACCTAAGGTCTATCTATGTGGTTTACCTTGTGATACTCAAAGAGAAAACCCTCTTTTCTTCTCTACCTTGTGTTCCTGTACTCTGCTGCCTGAAGTGAAAAATAAATAAATAAATAACATCTTCTCACCAAGTTGATACAGAATGATTTTGACCCCTTTCTTTACTTGGGTTAATTTCCTATGCCAACTTTACAGAACTGTGGCTCTACGTTGTGTGGCCAACCTCCAATCTACATGCTGCTGTGATGGTTCTTTGTAGATAATGTTGACATAACTCGTTGGTTTCAGGTAGAGAATATTGTCCTTGATTACTCAGGTGACCCTAGTCAAATCATTTGAAGGCATTACCAGAAAACATTAAGGTTTCTTGCATAAGGGTGTTATGCACCCTTATGGGTAAAGTAGGGAAACAAATCCACAGAAACTCATATATATAAGAGAGAGTTTTGTATAGAGGGTAAGTGTACATTAAGAAGGCATCCCATCCCAACATTAGCCCATATGTCTGACACCAATTTATAAAGTTCTCCTCCATCTCATAAAACACACGCAATGACACTGACTGCAGGAGGAAAGCCGAATCAGTGCGTGTGTCAGCATCTCAGATTGGCAGGGGTTTCCACACAGCCGCTCCAGCAACCAGGGTTGCATCTGAATAGGTCCATGTGGCTTCTCCTCGGGGATGTCTCGCAGGAAGTGATTCTTGCCACCTGAAACAGGGAGCTGGCTAAGGCAGCTGCACCCCGGTCTGACCATCAGCGAGCAGGAGACCCGAAAACTAGAAAAGTGGGGCTCACCACGCCATTTATCTCTCCGCCCTTCAGTTAACCCCATATGTGTTTATTGGCCAAGTTGGAACAATAAACCTTACCTATCTCCAGAAGTAATTCTGCCTCAAGACCATATTATAAAAAATCGCATCTCAATTTCCAGTCTGCAGGTCTGCTTTACTGCTTTTGGACCCAGGATAATAACGCCAATTCAGTCCCTTTAGCTTTCAGCCTGTAGGTCGGTACTATTGCTTTGTCTGTCCCTGAATTCAATGTATTTTCTGAAACTACCAACTGTGGACTTACAGAATGCCTTCTCCACTACCATAGCATTTTGCACAGGATTATTTCAGATAAAAATGTTCACGGAACATACTGATATTACTACACTCCTCATCATTTTGATAGAATAATGGAATGGTCTTTTGAAGACTTATTTACAGCAGCATCTAGATGGTTATACCTTGTAGAATTTGCACTGTGTTCTCTAAGAAGTTATATAATCTCTGAATCAAAATCCAATGCCTGATGTTACTTTTCTCACAACCAGGACTCCTTAGTCCAGCAATCAAGAAGTAGAAATGGAAGTGACAACATTCACACTACTCTTAGTGATCCAGAAGCAAACATGTTGTTTTATGTCCTATGAGATTAGGCTGTGTTAGTGCAGACATCTAAATTTCAAAGGTAGGATTTTTTTTTAAAACCAACCTAATTCATTGAACTTGAAGTAAGGTTGACATCAGTTAAAATGGGTTCTTCATCCCTTAATTCAGCTGTTAATCCAAGGAATTACCATACAAGCTGAACTAATTAATTCTGATTGTGAAGTTGGAAATGGGCAGGTATTACACCATCCAAATAAGTAAGGATGGATCATAGATATAAAGAATTTGTACTATTGTGTACTACAAGTGTCCTGTAGGAGACTTGGCATTGTAGTAATTAAATGTTTAGTAGCAACACAAAAGTCAGTGGCTCAAACCCACTAGCTGTTCCACAATAGAAATATTTGTTAGTCCGCTTCTGTAAATAGTAACAGCTTTTGAATCACATGTGGCAGGTCTATTCTGTCCTATAGTTTCAAGATAACTTGAAATCAATTCTTGGCCATGAATCATATCCTGTTATTAAAATCAATAGAAAACGCTGGTAACCCAATTTGGGCAAGACTAGTGATGGTGTAGACTTTTTGTAAATAAAGGTTTTGCTTACTTCACCAAGAAAGAACCACAATTTGCTGAAGTGCTTATTGAGGACAAAACTAGTATGGAATAGATAATGTAATAAGCTAGTTATACAAACCCAGGGAAAAGGGGAGAACAAATGATCTAAAATCAAGGACAAGGAGAGCATAGAATGTCTGCAGGTGGGGGCTTGATCAAGGGAAATGTAGCCAAGAGGAATTACTGAAACCTTGTCTCATGTTAATGAGACAAGAAGAAAGTAAAGGGAAATAGAGGAAAGAACGAGGAGGCAAAGGACATTTATAGAAGTCTAAATACAGGCATGCATATAGGTAAATATATTTTTATATGACAATATGGGAGTATATCTTTGTATATATTTATATGTTACATATTAAGATAGCAGATGGATATTGGGCCCCCACTCAAGTACTCCCTTAACACTTTGTTCTAGTAACCTGGAACTCTGTGATGTTTGCCTTCCCTGATATGATCACTGAAGACAAAAGGGGTGCATAAGCAAATGTGATGAAGAAAGCTGATGGTGACTGCCTATCAAAAGATATAACATCAGTGATCTTAAAAATTTGAAGATAGACAAGCTGCCATCTAGCTTAGAAGCAACAAAATGCACATGGAGGAAGTACACCAGTCTATGTGATCATGAGGTGTCAATGGGGTCTTGTATCCGTCATCAAGGACCCAAAACAAAACAAAACAAAAAATCATGTCAATATGAATTAGGAGGAGTGTGAGGTGTGAAAGGTTGAGACAGAGCCTCAGGAAGGAGACAGCTCAATTAGGGATGAAGAGGATATGCTTTATTGGCGGTAGTGAAGGACTTTGGGGAAGAGAAGGGACAGCAGAGAGAGAGAGAGAGACAGAAGCATCTTGAGCTCCTGGGCAGTCCCATGGCCTGAGAGTTAGGCCAGGGAAGCTGCACCCGGTATGGGGGCAGTGGGACATGTATAGGGCTTGAGCCAAGGACATATGTACCAATAAGACAATGAGGTTGCAGTTGCAGGTCTGGGTCAGAATATGGTTTGTGAAAACACACATCCACCTCCTGGAACACTGAGGGAAGATGCTGTACAGACTCGGCCCTGAGAGATAAGTTCTGTGAAGGGCCTGTGCCCTTCGGGGAAATAAGCTCTGTGAAATGCCAGAGGAAGGGTTTACAAAGTTCACTAGGCTGTTCATCTCTTTTTTGATCAGGCTGACACAAAATGGGTGCAAGGGACTGCCTGGTTCAGGGGACCGCCCTGTCCAGGGAACTGCCTAGTCCAGGGGGTTGCCTGATTTGACCCTGATGCAAACATCATGGAGACCCAAAGCCCAGCTGTAGACAATTGAACATCCCCTTTCATAAAGGTCACAAGGAAGAGATGAGCCAGACAGGGTGCAGTATAGCACCAACAAAACACACAACTTTCCTCTAGTTCTTTATTGCATCCTCCTGACCCACACTCCCCCCCCCACCACTCCCACTATTATGACCCCAATTCTACTCTTGCAAATCTGGCTAGACCAGAAAATGTACATGGGTATAGATAAGAGCTTGAAACACAGGTAATCCAGGAAAGATAAACCCCTGAGGACTAATTATGAGTGTAGTGATACCAGGAGGGTGGGGGAAAGGTGGGAGGAGAAGGAGATAATTGGTCACACATAACCCCCTCCCAGGGCCATGGACAAAAGAAATGTAGGTAAAGGGAGACATCTGTCAAGGTAAGACATGGTAGAATAATAATGATTTATAAATCAAGGGTTCGTGAGGGAGGGGGGAAGAGGGAAGGAAAAAAAATGAGGAGCTGATACCAAGAGCTCAAGTAAAAAGAAAATGTCTTTAAATTGAACATGGCAACATATGTACAAATGTGCTTGGCACAATGAATGGATGTATGGATTGTGATAGAAATGAATGAGCCCCCAATAAAATGATCAGAAAAGAGAAAAATAAAAGCTACTTATAAATATCAATTGCAACTCTATAACAGTTCCATAAATAAGGGTTGTAACTAGTAGCAATATTTATTCATAAGTATTTGGGGGATGAGCATCACTGTCCTCTGGTGGTCGTGGGAGCTACCCAGCCTTGTTCCTGGACAGCTGCCGCTGGATTTGAACCGCCAAGCCAGTGGGCCGCAGTCCCGCACTCAACCACTATGCCACTGGGGCTCAGTCTCATAAGTATTTTGGGGTGTTTATATTGCATATATGTTAGTTTTATTTCCTCTTATCATGCATAATAATATGTTAACTTTTCAAAGTGATATTTTAATTATGAAGTTCAAGGGGTAGAATAAATATTACCCCAAAGATTTTGCAACCGCTTCTGAGAAACAAGTTAACGTTACTTTGGTTGCGCATAGAATTGTTGCATCTTATTAGGCAGAAGTAGAATTTAACTATTGTCTTTATTTGGAGATTAGCTAATTTAAGAAGATGCCTAAGATGTCAAGTTAATAGGATGTGGACTTGAAAGTTAGGCAGAGCTATGGTGCCCATTTGTATGCTGCCCAGCCTAGATATAGCTGTGAAGGTATGTTGTAAATGTGATTAATATTTATAATCGCTGACTTTATGTAAAGGAGATTGTCCTCGATAATGTGGGTGAACATAATCCAACTCTCTGAAGTCCTGAAGAGCAAAACTGAGGCTTCCTATGAAAGGAATAATTCTTCCTCAAGACAATAGCTTCAAAACCCTGCCTGAGTTTTTAGCATGACAGCTCTACAAATTCATTTGAGTCCATTTTTAAAGCTTTCTCTCACACATACATATCCATTTGATTCTGTTTCTGGAAAGAACCCTTACAGATTGTTATTTCTCCTTTCTCCTTTGTTATTGACAGCTGAAGCTCCAGTGGACAGAGGATATAAATGAGGGTTTGGAAAGGAAAGTTTGGGGGGGAGGTTGTGTGTGTGGATTTGTAATTTTCCTAATCTCTGTGTGTTTCATTTTCTCCAAACTCTTGACAGCATTAAAAGCCCCACCCTACAAGCATGGCTGGAAGGCAGACTTCGTTCTCTCTCTCCCCACCATAATCTCCTCACTCTTAGAATCTTCATTCTCCAAATTAATCTCCATATGGCTCTTCTTTTATTTTACATATACACGTATTGATATACACATATATGAATACATGCATATGTAATGCATCATTATTGAAATAGATAACTAATTTCATTCCATCATGTGTAATTTACACACAGCAATATTCCCTAACTTTAAATTTAAGCCAGTTAATTTCCCCAAATATGCAGTTGTTTGATCATAATTACAATGAGATTGCTAAAAATTAATGGACAAGTTCTTAATCATGGTGTAGAGACTGTTAAGAGTATTGAAATTAGAGGAGCTGATATTTTGAAAATGATGATGGCAACATATACACAAATGTTTGATAAAATTGCCGTGTGGATTTCTTTAAGAGCTGTAAAAGCCCCCAATAAGATGCATTTATTAATGATATAAAAGATTATCCAAAATCTATATAATATATAAGCATCCAATATTATATAATAATGTTTGCAAATTTGACCACATAAAATTAAATTCTATGAGGCAGAAAACATCCTTAGAAATAAAATCAAGACCTCTAATAAGGGTCCATATCTGAAGCAGCAGAGCCAACTCATTCACTCCAAGTTAGAGAGTGATAAAGAAGCTTAGTAGAAGATGTCACCAGTGGGGAATCATACATAAACACTCGCTGTTATGATGAAAGCCCATTTGAAATCAGAATGCATGAGAATATACACCTTTTTACTTTGGAATTACCCCCGGGAGTCACATATAGATATGTTATATTAACTGAGAATGATCACAGGAAACACTGCTGACCATAGGCCAGCAGACAGAATGCTAAAATTCTTTTAAGTCTTATATCTGTGATGCCCATGGCATTTCCAATACAATCACTGAAGACAAAATGAGTGAAAAAGCAAAGTACTGAAGAAAACTGATGTTAGTGTGTTAGTCCAGATAGACTAGAGAAACAAATTCATAGACACGCATATGTATATAAGGGAGAGGTTTATATATGAGGAATAGAACATTAAGAAAGCATCCCAAACTAGCTCAGTCCAAGATCATAAGTCTGATATTAGCCCATATGTCCAATACCAGTGTATAAACTCTTCTTCAGATTCATGAGACACATGCAATGATGCCAGGGCAATCACTGGGCAGTGGGTACAGAGTCTTGTATATGCAGTGGTGGTAGAAGCACTCTCTCTAGTTTCTCAAGCATTTCAGCACTGGCAGGAGTCTTTATGTGGCTTCTCCGGCCCCAGAGGTCTGGTTCCATCAGGGTAAGCCCATGTGGCTTCTTCTCCAGCTCCTTCAGTTTCCAGGACTCTGGGTCTATCAGCAAGCTGTCATGTTCTCTTGTCAGTAGAGCATCTCTGAGGGACTGAGCTGTAAGACTCCCACCTCCATGGTGAGAAATACAATAACCAGATTTCCCAGAATTCTTAGGAGAAAGCCATGACCACACAGAGATCTCATTGGCTATCTCCAGATTGACAGGCTAGACTCCACCCTATATTCCCAATCCTAAAGTTGACACCAGAGTGCATGACTGCTACACTCAGCTATCAAAAGATATAGTCTGGAGTCTTACTTGCTTGAAGTTAAATAAGCAGCTGTCTAGCAGAGAAGGAACAAGCCTAATGGTCTGTGTGATTGTGAGGTGTTGACAGGATCAGGAAACAGGCCTCAAACAAATAAACAAGGAAACAAAAACAAAACCCATATTGTGGAGAATGAAGGGGGTTGGAGAAGAGACCCATCTGTAGACAATGGGACATCCCCTCACAGAAGGCTCACGAGGAAGGAATGAGTCAACCAGGACACAGTATAGCACTGATGAAGTATACAGTATTCCTCTACTTCCTTGAGGCTTTCTCACCCTCTACTATCATAACTCCAGTCCTACCTTTCACTGCAGGCTAGACCAGATCATGTACATGGCACAGGTTAAGAAATAAGAGCTCATGACACACAGAGTCCAGGAATAGGTATGGGAATAGAAATATCAGAAGGGTATGGGGAAGGCAGGGACAGAAGGTGAGGAAGGGAGAACTGAGCGCAATGATCTATGCATAACCACCCCCACCCCCTAGGGCAAGAAAAACGGAGATCATTGGGGAAGGGAGTCAGCAGTCAGTATACAAAATGGAAATAACAATAATTTATAATTTTTCAAGGGGTCATGAGAGTGGGAGGGTGGGGTAAGAGAAAAAGAGGAGCTGATACCAAAGGCTCAAATAGGAAGTAAATGTCTAGAAAATAAGGATGGCAGCATAGGTATAAATATGCTAGAAACAATCGATGTATGGATTGTCATAAGAGCTGTAAGAGCTCCCAATACCATGATTTTTTAATAATAATAGAAAAAGAATTACCGTCTCAGAAACTCACTGGGGTAGATCTACTCGGTTCTAGTGGGCCATGATGACTTGGCATCAACTTGATGGCAGTGAGTTTGATTTTTTTAAAACACCCTATGTTCTAGGATTTAACCAAATGAGAAACATAATCATGCTTACAGCCAATGTAACCCCAAGAGTGAGTCCATTTCCAGACCTAAGAAGGGACGAAGGGCTGTAGCTTCTGGGGTTCCACCAGTCTCTATCCACCGCTGAACCTGGTCTTTTTTAAGGAAGAGCGCTGTTTGACATTTTGCAACCACACTAGCACCTTCTGATGTGTTCCGTTTCAGAGCGGTAGCCACGTATCATCAAGGCAAACAATAGACAGATCTAGAAGGAGAACAATAACACTAGGGAAGGGCATAGATCTTAAAAGAATCAACCACTGGAGATTTGGGGGTGGGGAATCACTGCCCTCTGGTGGTGGGAGTAGGAGGCCCAGCCTTTGGTCCTGTGGAGCCGCTGCTGGAATTGAACCTCCATGCCAGTGGCTGCAGTGGAGATGTCTTAAAGGCAGCATCTATCTACCCGCGGGGGAAATGCAGAAATTTGGAAAGATAGAGAAATGGAAAGAGCTGTTACACGGTGGGGATTGCAATTGATGAGATGAAACAAAATGTGTGTGAACTGTTAAATGGAAAACTGATTTACTTTGTAAACATTCACCCAATTCACAATAAGGTTTTTAAAAAGAAAAGAGAAAGACTGTTTAGTGTAACAATTTACATGTGATGGTGAGCTTATCGTAGTGGCAGCATGTGAGCTCAAAACTGGAAAAGCTGTTCACAGCAGCAACCATCCGAAAATGTCATTTTAGGAGAAGCTATTTAACATAGCAATTGGATTCAATACAATACAATTACTTCATGATGTATGGTCGTTTGAAGAGAGGAGAAGGGGCTAATGAAGCCAGCATCCCCAGTTGACTGGCTGCGATCTCTGATGCTCATTGGAAACAACAGCAAAAACAATGCAACTTCTCACACCCATTTGATGTTTCATCAGTGAGTGAAATGGTGACCGCTTGAAAGCTGGATGTCTTGACAAGCAGCAACCCTCAAAAATCCAATGCCTTCCCGTGGATAATGTATCTCATGAACTGTACCAAGGCCATTGAAATCTCATTGCTAATGCTGAGACTCAGTCTATCACACAGCTATGCTGCTGATTCATCACCCAAAACTCAGTCAGCTAAACCGATGGTTTGGGTGTTGCCCAGCCTAGAGGCACAGACCCGGATGCATTGGCATCTCAGGCCTGTCCTCCAGGGAATCAGGACCTCGGCTTCAGAGCAGCTGCTCTCTGGGTGAGCCAAGGCATCTGCGTCCTAACCACTCCCTTCTCACTAAGCCCATTGGAACAAGCTGAGCAGAACAGACGTCCTACAGAGGTGAGATAGTGGCAGATCTCTGCACGGTGATGCAGTCAACACGTGCCTGTGTCAGAGGGAGGGCTCCTGTGGGGATGGCCTCCTACGAGGATGCGGAGGAGCTGCTCGTAAAGTGGGAAGTCGCTGCTTCTGCTGGTGGCAGGGTTTTTAAACCATTAACTACCAACAGCGGACGTAGTCCTGGTGATGAGCTAGTGGAGGCCCAGTAATGAGCGTGCATCGGGACCAGGTATCAAGGTTTTCTGACAACCTCATTGGAATAATATAGGTCACACAAAGGGAAAGAGGAGACCTTGGGTTTGAGCTGCACTGTGTAGGAAGAGCAAAGATGGTGACACAAGCTGGTTCCATTTCAGAATGTCTCTGAATGTCGTGGCAAATGCTTAGACTGTAGGTTGAGCAGAAAGACCGATTTCACAGAACCTTGGATGACATTCAGAGAGGGTGTGGACTCCTTAAAACAGCAGGTAGTCTTGAAGGAGGCTATGTTAATGAGCCAGTGTTAGTTATTGCTGAGAGTAAGAAAGGTTGTGCCTGGAGGTCACCAAGGAGTAGAATTGTGGCAAAACCCCTGAGATTAACACAAGTGTGTGGTCAGAGGATTCTGTGTACCTGTAAACAATTGCTGCTTTGAGAGGGAGGGTAAGGGGATATCTGTTGTGGCTATTTACCAGCAAGTTGACTCCAATTCACAGTGATCTTTTTATGTTGTTGTGGTTGTGATTTTTGTTGTTAGATGGCCAACCCATAGTGACTCTGTGCACAATAGGAAGAAACACTACCTGGTCCCATACAGTCCTCACAATTATGAACAGAACAAAACATCATCCCCTCTTATACCATCTCCACGAGTGTTGATACGCTGGAGTTTCTTGGAATAGCCAATGTGTATTTCAAGCGCCTTCCATTCTAAGGGGAGATCATCTTCCAGTAGATTGGACAATATTCTGCTATGATCTCTAAGATTTTCTTTGGCTGATTCTTTAAAGTAGATCACTGGACATTTCTTCCTACTTTATATTAGTCTGGAGTGACCAGGCGTGACTGCGTTAGTATTTGAGATATCAGTAATAGAGCTTCTAGCATCACAGCACACTCCCAAACCACCACAGCATAACAAATTGAAAGCTAGGTGGTAGAAAAATAAACTGATAATTAGTCTAAAGTATACATACAAAGGGACTTTGAAAAAGTTTGTGGAAAATGAAATTGAAACGAATGGGTTCACCTCTCATATATCTATTTGAATATGCAGTATTTATATGCTTACTTTATATATTTGTCTACGTATGTAAGATATATACATATCACCGCCAGGCACTAGTTGTATCTACCATGTTAATTGTGATCTAGTGATTACTCCTAAATCCAGGCCTCTCCTGGGGTCTGGAAAGAGCAAGACATTTCAGTTCTATGATTTCAGTTTTGTTTGTGTTCACACCTGATGGCTGTTTTAACTTGGGGACCACTTCCTAACTCGGCACATTGTTGCTACTATCTCTGCACATATTGCCTTAACCTAAAATAAACAAATAAAGTCCCTTTCATCAATTTCTTGAAAATTCACAAATTTGAAAACACAGTCATGCAGGTAAAAACTATGTCTGGGAATAAGACTCATGAGATGAAATTAAGGAAGTAGCCACAGGCACGTCTAGGTGAAATATTAAGTTCTCCTCCTAAAAGACTCCCATATCATTTACATCAGGAATCTTCTATTGCACCATTTTACTACACATAGAACCATAGACTTCAATTCAGAGTCTTCTCCCTCTTTTTGTGCTTCCTAATCCATGGACATTGTCCTCATCCTCCACATTTGACTCCTGGAAAATACCCTGAACACCAGCTACATTCCTGGCTCACATGTTAATATTGATGCACAAAGCTACCCAGAAGAAGAAAAGGGGTATGTAAGGATGAACAAACAACGAACTACATGTATTCACTAAATTGTGATGCCGTGCTTAATCTTCACTCTTTTTTTTTTTCAACTTTCACGATCAGATTTAAATCTTCACTCTTTATTCAGCAAGATATATGCTTCCATTATGAGCTTTGGTGGTGCCAAGCTTAAACACTCAGCTGGCAACCAGACAGTACAAGAGCTGATGTTCAGGAAAAAGACGTAGCAGACTGTTTCTGGAACAATTGCCCTCTCAGAGACGCTGTGGGGCAGATCTGCTCCGTCGTTCAGGGTTTCTGTGAGTTCTGATGAGTAGACAGCACGTAACAACCATAGCTATGTCTACAAGGAACTTGTTCCCGTCTCTTTTGGGGAAACCTTCCTCATTTTCAAAGCAAAATATTACCTGGTCCTGCTTGTTACCCTGTAATTTTGTAAAGGAATACAAAGGGGGGAATTGTAGAGGGCAAGTAGATTTCAAAAGTCCCAAGTGAGCAGAACCAGGATTCCAGGAACTGTTGCATGAAGGAGAACACACCCACACTCAGACAACCAGAGTTTGTTGGAAGGATGGCAGGGACAAGAAAGTGTACAGAATTATAGAAGCTTCAGGATCTATTCCTTCTAACCAGAAATAGGTCACCTCAGAAGATGTAGAAAATGGAAGGACGGGTGCTAAGATTTAAAGCAGGCCGGCTCCAGAATACATATGGTGGACAAGAATGGAAGGGATGACTGTCCCGCACTTCTAAGTAGTCACATCCTTCCTGGGGGACTGTCCTGAACCAGGATAGAGGGAGGCATTCGAGGAGTCTCAGTCATCACCTGACACAGGACCCACGTGGGTAGCAAGAGGTGGAGCCTCAGATGCCCTGGTCCTGTGTCACAAGCTGGGTCAGAGCCCAAAGTTGGGATAAAAGGACCTCTGGCTAAGTGCCTCCACCTGCTCCCCTCCTGAGGTGCTGAGCAAACTCTGCCTGCTCAGGAACCTGGTAAGTGTCCCCTGGGGATTGGGGAGTTGGTGTGCCAGCTTCCTAGGTGGAAGCTCAGATCAGAGCAGGGAGGAAGGTTGTCAGGGCCTTGGGGAGCTGAGATCCATGTTACTAGAGGGGGAGACTTTTGGGAATACTTGGGGAGGCATCAGGAGTAGTGCAATACTCTGGATCATGTGGGGGGTGCGACTGGTAACCCTGTCTCGGGATCTGGAGAAACCAGAGTGCAGGAGTGAGACCTCAAGTCAGAAAAGAGTGAGGCACAAAGTTCTGTGCTTCAAGGGGAGGGCTTCCAGAGGGTGCAGCACTTTACTTTGAACATACAGTTCTGGACCCACCTGGGGTGAGCAGCAGAGAAATGGACAGGGGGTCACAGGTTTGGGGGAGCTTGTTAAGCCTGCAAATCTACGAGTCTGGGAATGCGTTAAAAAAAAAAAAAAACTTCCGACAGTCAAGTATCAAGCCTGAAATGATCAGGTTAACTCGTTGACTTGAAGAGATGGAGAGGGAAGAGACTCAGATTCTGACATGAGATCAGGGCACCCAGTTCCAGTTCCAGAGGGGAGACCCACACAGGCCCTTCTCTTCCATTAACTGTAACCACGCAGTGACTTCAGAGACTCCACCAGATCATTTGTAAGGCTGGCCTTTCAATTCACTGAGCAACAACATTATGTAAGAATTTTTTCCAAGAAAGATAAAATATATGTATATGCAATGTCATATATGTACATAAAAAGTGTATGGCTAAAATATTATATAGCTACATCTATACTTATTCTTTCTTGGAAATTTTACTGTTTTATAATTTGTGTATAGAAGATTTTAGTTCTGATGTGTTTCCTAATAAAAATAATTGCAATATTCTGTCTCACATAGTTTAAAAATAAAATAGTGACTCATCCAATTTTTAAATTTTGAGAAGGACCTTTGTTACTGTTAATGTTGTTGCTATTTTATGCCCTCAATTTTCTACTTTGCAAAATAGACAAAAGTTTTAGCTGTTTTTGAAGATTTTGAGGAGCAACTTATTAATGTATACAACTCCTGAAATGGTATTCTCTGTGATTGATTTCAAAGTAGTTTTAAATATGTAGAAATGAAAAATTATGTGGAAATAACAGAAAAGGTAGGATGGTCTCTGTGTCTGGGTCTGACTATCTGTCTGATGTTCCCTCAGTGCCTGACACCCACCAAGATGTCCTGCCAGCAAAATCAGCAGCAGTGCCAGCCCCCTCCCAAGTGCACCCCCAAGTGTCCTCCTAAGTGTCCTGCTCCCAAGTGTCCCCCCAAATGTCCACCCAAGTGCCCTCAAACCTCTTCCTGCTGCCCTGTCAGCTCTGGGGGCTGCTGTGGGTCCAGCTCCGGGGGCTGCTGTGGGTCCAGCTCCGGGGGCTGCTGCAGCTCTGGGGGTGGGGGCTGCTGCCTGAGCCACCACAGGCGCCGCAGGTCCCACCGCCACAGGCAGAGCTCTGACTGCTGCAGCCAGCCCTCTGGGGGCACCGGGTGCTGTGGGGGCTCCAGCTGCTGTGGAGGAGGGAGCAGCCAGTCCTCTGGGGGAGGGGGATGCTGCTGCTGAACTGGACCCAGAACCAAGAGAACGATTGCCAGGAATTCCCTGCATCTTCTTCCTGGTCCTCTGTCTGAAATGTCCCAGAAAAGTTCCTGAGCTCTGACCTACCATAACCTTCTGCCTGACGACCAGAACCCTGTGTTTCTCAGTCACCTCACCTGCTGGTCGGACAGCCTGTCTCTGCCTGCGCTACAACCCCAGACAGCAGATCCTATGTCATTGCCCAGGTCTTCTTGTAGCTCCCCCCTCCCCCCTGACATGAGACAATAAAATGAGGAATACACTTACTGCAGTGTGCTGGACTGTTCCATATTATTGCCCAACTGACCATTGCTCTGCCTTTCTCCATTCTCCGCTTGTGGGGAACCTAGAACCTCAGGACTAGAGGCTCGGGACCTAGCGCATGCTTCTGAGCTACCGATTCCTGGGGGAGGGAATGGGAATGGGCTAGAAGAGGTTGGAAGAGTACACATTAACTCTGCATCTGCCTTCATCATCTGGGCCTTAAAACAGCATTGCTTGGGCCAGAGAGCTACTTCACCTAGTGTTCCCTCTCCCACTTCTGATCTTGTTCTTCAGGGGTAGAGGGCTGCAGTAATCAAGCCACATAACCACAGTTCCCTCTCTGCCCAGTCCCATGTCTTCATTCTACTCCCTCTGCATCACTAGGTCAAGAAAACTTTGGCCTCATAGAAGGTTTCCTTTAACTCCTTCAGGATTTCCTAGTGATAGGGATGTCTTTGTTTTTCATTACAGACCTGTAGGAACACACCTGATAATGTGTGCTATGACTGACTTATGATTGTGCTAGCAAGACTCACTTTGGAGGCTGGTCGTGCCCCAAAATGGCTAATTATGTCTTAAGAGAGATGAAACTATGAACCAGGTGATCTTGTAAGAGAAAGGTGGGGTGGGAGATGCTAGGGATTGAATTTAATCATCTGGCTAATGATAATCTATCATGCAATATAACAAAAACACTTGGTACAAAGCTGTGCATATTAAAACTTAACTGAACTTCCCTGATGGACAATATTGGAATGATATGTGATATATGTGCAAAGTGCCACTTAAAATTTTTTTCAATTAAAAATTTTAAGTAGAAAATATAAAAATTTTAAAATGGTTCAAATGATACTTCTCATCATTTGATAACTATAGCTTGTCATGATAAGAGAAGGCATTATATTTTAACCTAACTGCATCTGGCATAATTTAGGTACATTGTTCTCTGTCTCATAGCAGGGATATTTGCAACCCTGGACTATGGTCAGAAGGGATTCCCTGGGGGCTTAATCCATATGGGAAGCCAAGGTCATCCAGAGCCTTCTGCTAACTTGGTGTTCACAACTTAATCTCCACATCATTTCCTCCTTTGAATTTGAATTTTGTGATTTGAAATTCCTGGATCATGCAGGCTAGGGCACTTCTTCAGTGTACCTGCAGTTGATAGCTCACTTAGACATCTGCTTGAAGAGAAGCTCTACGACCCCAGATATAATTCTTCCTGAGAGCTGGACACCATCTAGTTTCTTCAACACACTTTGCTAAAGCACTCATGTCTTCAGTGATCTCTTAGTGGAAGCCTTTTCATTTTTTCTCATTTTCCTATTGTTGCCTATTGACTCTCAAAAGAAGCTATTAACACAGATTTATAAGAATGGTATTTGTTGTTGTTGTTGTTGTTAGGTGCTGTTGGCTTGATTCTAACTCAAAGGGGCATTACATAGAACAAAACAAAATGCTCTCCAGTCTCGTGTCAGGCTCACAGTTTTTGTAAATGTTTAAAACGCCCGTAGGAGAAAAGCCGCTGTTTCATCTGCCTTGTCCCGGGCCTTCCTCATTCGTGCTCCCCTTCACTTTACCAAGCATGATGTCCTTCTCTAAGGACCAGTCTCTCCTGATAACATGTTCAAGGTACATGAGGTGAAGTCTCACCATTCTCATGTCTAAGGAGTGCTCATGGTGTCTTTCTTCCATGGAAGATTTGTTTCCTCTTTTGGAATATTGTGATATTTCAAACTTCTTCTCCAGCACCCTAATTCAAATACATCTATTCTTCTTTATGCCATATCCATCTTTCACAGGGCTATAAGCTGTTTGAAGAAAATATGGCTTGGGTAAGGGGTACCTAGTCCTCAAAATCATATCTTTCTTTTTTTCAACATTTAAAGGAACTCTTTTGCAGCAGATTTACCCAGCTCAATGCATCATTTTGTCTTCTTACTGGTGTTTCTATGACCATGGATTATGAGCCCAAGTGAGATGGAATCCTTGACAAAGACAATATTTTCTTCCTCTATCAAGATGTTACCTATTGGTAACAAGTGTTACTGGAGGAAAAAGTATTTCTGATGAAGAAGTTGTTGGTCTGTAAAATTCTATCATGCAATCATTGTATCAGCAAGGCCACACTTTCCAACTGCTATCTTCCTCTTTATTTCCAACATTTGCACTCAAATCACCAATAATTATCATTGCATTTTAATGTTTAATCAAGTTCATAAAGACATTGGCAGAATTCTTCAATACCTACACCATTAACTCAAGAGGAGTGTGCTTAAATTTTAATCATGGTGTTATTGTCTGGGTTTCCTTGTTTGTAAATAGAAATTATCACAAATAACATTGTACTTCAAGATAGATCTTGACATGTCTTCTCTGACAATGAATGCATCTCCATATCTATTGAATATGCCATTCTCAGCATGGTACACCATATGATACGCTGGTACACCATATGATACTCTGATGTAAAAATGGATAAAGACAGTCCATTGAGATCACAAATGCCTAGAATATAGATTTTTACAAGGAGTTCCAATTTACCTAATTTCATACTTTGTACACGCCAAGTTCCAATCATTAACATATGTTTGCAGCTGTATCTTCTCATTTTGAGCTGTGCCCACTCAGCAAATGTGATGGGTAGGTTTGTTATGCCAACATGGCCACAGAAGATTGGTGGGTCTGTTGTGATGGCACAACCAATGAACACACAGGATGAATTGAAGGGCAGAGAAAGGAAGGGCGCAGAGAATCCTGTCCTCTCTCTTGCTTCCGGATCTTCGGACCAGAGAGCTGCCTTGTTTGTCCTGTGCCTCGACCTCCAAGCAACACTACCCATGGGACATGTAATCATGGACTGTGTTGCTGTGAGTTGAGGTTCCTTCAAGCCCTACTTCACCACGTTCCTGAGATATACATCTTTTGAGCTGGGGACTGTTGGACTCTGTCATCTGGCTGCCTGTTGGTGACCAGCTCTGCTGTTTGCTGCCTGTGACCAGATAGCCTGAATTGCTCTACAGAGGACCACTCAGTGACCCTCAAGACTTGAAGGACTGCCAGTCTTCTAGCTGCATCATGCAAGTGAGTTGCACCAAGCAATCTGTACTGCTTTATAGTTAACTGTTTCTTTCTTATCTTATATACCTTTCTCTATATATTAATATATAAAAAGAATTACTAGTGTCCTGATATTGGTTCTCTGAGAGAACCCTGCCTGACACAAGTGGTACCAGGAGTGCTTCTAGAGAGTTAAAATCATAAATATGGGTTTCTTTGTTTGGTTCTCCAATATGATTAGTCTTAAGAGCACTGGTGATGCTAATTCTACACCTAAAGCCATGGGTAATTTTGACAATCCTACTAGTCCATGGTGTGAAATAACAACGCTAATACCTAAATTAGGAGCACCGATGGATATGGTGCTCTGGGAGAGGCTCTGGGAGAACGTATGTCTGATATATTCCAGCAGTTTTATCAAGATGCCAAGTATAAGGAAGCTGGTTGGCTGGTCCTCCTTACAATGGACTATGTGATTAAGGAGAGAGATTGCCTCAGGGCCTCAGAAGCACACCTTAAATGCCAACTCACGGACTTGAAGGCCTGTGCTTGAAGGCCTGTGCTACAAAGGAGAGTCTTCTTGTCTCTAGCAAAAGAGCCGATATTGCTGAGAACCAGGTCCAAAGTCTCATTATCCAGTGGCTGAATTACAACGTCAGCTGAATTGAAGATCTAGCGCATTGTCGGAAGCCAAAGTGAAGGCATTGATAGGAAAGAATTGGGACCCTGAAACATGGGATGGGAATACATGGGCTGATGATCCAGAAGAGGAGGATATTATGCCACCATTAGAAACAATTGAACCAGCCCAGTCAATAGAGCTGTCCTTCCCAGCTGAAGATAGTACTCTACTATCAACAAAGCAACCCACACCTGAGCAGATCAACCAACCTACTCAAGGTGAAACGCCTGGTGGGGCTGCATCTCTACCATTGCCTGAGGGAAATGACTTATAAGATAGTACTGAGAACACCCAGGAAACACCCTCACTATTGATAATTTCTGCTAGACCTATAACTAAAATTAAAGCAAGGAAAGCCCCTAAGGGTGAGGCCGAGGTGATTACTCAAGAAGAAGTATGCTATACTCACAATGAACTGCTCGAGCTTTCAAATACATACAAGCAAAAGCCTGGGGAGTATCCCTGGGAGTGGTTACTGAGGGTGGGGGATACTGGTGCAAGAAATATAATATTAGATCAGTCTGAGTTTCTGGATATGGGACCCCTAAGCACAGACTCTTCTTTCAATGTCTCAGTGAGAGATGCTAAAAGAAAAACCAACTCCTTATTTGGCTGGTTCACTGAGGCATGGGCTACCAGATGGCCTAGATTAGACCAACTTGAGGTGCCTGACCTACCTTGGTACACTGTAGAAGAAGGCATCCAAAACCTGAGGGAAATTGATATGGTGGAATGGATCTATCAAGATATTCCCATAGACCCCAAAAGAGGGTGTCCTGAGAATATATTCTTCACTACAACCATAAGGAATAAGTTTGTGAGGTGGGCCCCAGCATCTTTGAAGACTCCTATAATTGCTTTGTTGTGTGCACCAGGATTAACTGTGGGAACTGCCTTAAGTGAACTCCGACATTTTCCCACAATGGGGCTAATTGGACTCCCTGTTAACAGAGGGCAAGTGTCAGTAATGAATCAACAGAGACAGGGTGGACGTGGTTATAATAGACAACAAGGCTTCCGTGGTAATCAAAGCAGCCTGTCTCGTGTGGAATTATGGCATTAGCTACTTAGTCATGGTGTCCCTAGGAATGAAATAGATGGGAAACCTACTAAATATTTACGTGACCTATACAGGCAGAAGAAAGCTGGATCAGGCGAACCGAGGGATAGACAGTCACAATCACTCAACCAATTCCCAGACCTCAGCCAGTTTACAGACCCACAACCACTTGAATGAGGGGAAGGCTGGGTCCCTTGGAAGAAGGACCCTGCCACATCACTGAAGGTTTATGCTGTTAGTCTTTCTTCTAGCCTTCCCCAAAGGGACCTGCTGCCTTTCACAAGAGTGACTGTTCATTGGGGGAAAGGAAATGATCAAACTTTTCGCGGATTACTGGACACTGGCTCTGAACTTACACTAATTCCAGGAGACCCAAAGTGTTTTGAAGGCCCACCAGTCAGAGTGGGGGCTTATGGAGGCCAAGTTATTAATGGAGTTTTAGCTCAGGTACGCCTCACTGTGGGTCCGGTAGGTCCCTGAACCCATCCTGTGGTTATTTCCCCAGTTCAAGAATGCATCATTGGAATAGACATCCTTAGTAACTGGCAGAACACCCATATTGGATCCCGAAATGTGGAATAAGGGCTATCATAGTGGGAAAGGCCAAATGGAAACCAGTAGAATTGCCATTGCCTTGGAAAATAGTAAACCAAAAGCAATACCACTTTCCTGGAGGGATTGTAGAGATCAGTGTCACTATCAAAGACTTGAAAGATGCAGAGGGGGATTGTTACCACATCTCTATTTAACTCACCCATTTGGCCTGTAAAGAAGACAGATGGATCCTAGAGAATGACAGTGAATTATTGTAAGCTTAACCAGGTGGTGACTCCAATTGCAGCTGCAGTTCCAGATGTGATCTCATTGCTTGAGCAAATTAATACTTCTCCTGGTACTTGGTATGCAGCTATGGATCTGTTCAATGCCTTCTTCTTAATACCAATTTCAAAGGATCACCAAAATCAGTTTGCCTTCAGTTGGCAAGGGCAACAGTACACTTTCACAACTCTCCCCCAGAGGTACATCAACTCTTCTGCCTTGTGCCATACTTTAGTCTGAAGGGAACTCGATCGCCTGTCTATTCCACAAAATGTCACACTAGTCCATTATATTGATGACATTGTGCTGATTGGATCCACTAAGGAGGATATATCAAAGACTTTAGATTCATTAGTACAGCATCTGCATACAAGAGGTTGGGAAATTAACCCAACAAAGATTCAAGCACCCTCCACCTCGGTAACCTTTCTAGGGGTCCAGTGGTGTGGACCATGTCGAGATATTCCCACTAAAGTGAAGGACAAGCTATTGCATCTGGCTCCCCCAACAACAAAACAGGAGGCACAACACCTAGTGGGTCTCTTCAGATTTTGGAGACAACATATCCCTCACTAGGGTGTTCTATTTCGACCTATTTATCAGGTGACATGAAAGGCCTCCAATTTTGAGTGGGGTCTGGAACAAGAAAAAACTCTGCAATAAGTTCAGGCTGCAGTGCAAGCTGCTTTGTCACTGGGACCATATGATCCAGCTGACCCAGTGGTGCTAGAAGTGTCAGTTGTTGATAAAGACACAGTGTGGAGTCTTTGGCAGACCCCTATTGGTGAAACACAGCATAGACCATTGGGATTTCAGAGTAAAGTCCTGCCATCTTCTGCAGACAACTACTCCCCTTTGAAAAAAGAGCTGTTGGCCTGTTACTGGGCTTTGGTGAAGACTGAACGCCTCACCTTGGGCCACGAAGTCACCATGACGCCTGAACTACCATCATGAACTGGGTATTGTCTGACCCACAGAGTCATAAAGTTGGACGTGCGCAGCAACACTCCATTGTTAAATGGAAGTGGTACATATGAAATCGGGCCTGAGCAGGACCTGAAGGTACAAGTAAGCTGCATGAAGAAGTGGCCCAAATGCCCACAGTCCCCACTCCAGTTACATTACCTTCTCTTTCCAAATCTGCACCTATGGCCTCCTGGGGAGTTTCTTAAAATAATTTGACTAAAGAACAGAAAAGTCATGCTTGGTTCATGGATGGCTGTGCACGATATGCAGGTGCCACTCGTAAGTGGACAGCAGCAGTGCTACAACCCCTTTCTGGGATCTCCCTGAAAGATAGTGATGAAGGAAAATCCTTCCAATGGGCAGAACTTTGAGCAGTGCACCTGGCCGTTCGGTTCATCTACAAGGAAAAGTGGCCAGATGTGAGACTGTACACTGATTCGTGGGCTGTGGCTAATGGCTTGGCTGGATGGTCAGGGACTTGGAAGGAAGTTGATTGGAAGATTGGTGACAAGGAGGTGTGGGGAAGAGGTATGTGGATGGATCTCTGAATGGGCCAAAAAAGTAAATGTAATTGTGTCTCATGTGAATGCTCATCAAAGGGTTACCTCTGAAGAGGAGGGCTTTAACAATCAAGTGGATAAGATGACATGCACTGTGGAGACTGGCCCTCCTCTTTCCTCTGCCACTCCTGTTATTGCCCAATGAGCACATGAACAAAGTGGACATGGTGGCAGGGATGGAAGTTATGCATGGGCACAGCAACATGGACTTCCACTCACCAAGGCTGGCTTGGCCACAGCCACTGCTGAGTGCCCTATTTGCCAGCAGCAGAAACTGACATTAAGTCCAAGGTACGGAACCATTCCTCGGGGAGATCAACCGGCAACTTGGTGGCAAGTTGATTGTATAGGACCATTCTCATCCTGGAGGGGGCAGCACTTTGTTCTGACTGGAATAGACAACTATTCTGGATATGGATTTGCCTTGCCTGCACGCAATGCTTCTGCCTAAACCAGCATTCGTGGACTTACGGAATGCCTCATCCACTGGCATGGCATCCCACATAGCTTGCTACAGATCAAGGAACTCACTTTACAGCAAATTCAGTGCAGCAATGGGCCCATGCCTATGGAATCCACTGGTCATATCATGTTCCTCATTGTCCTGAAGCAGCTGGCTTGAGAGAAGCATGGAATGGGCTCCTGAGGACATAACTGCCATGCAAACTACATGGCAACAACTTGCGAGGCTGGGGAAGTGTTCTCCAGGAAGCTATATACTCTTTAAACCAGCAGGCAATATATGGTGCTGTGTCTCCAATAGCCAGGATTCATGAGTCCAGGAACCAATGGGTGTAAACTAGAGTGGCACCACTCACTATTACTCCTATTAACCCACTTGCAGCATATTTGCTTCCTGTCCCAGCAGCCCTATGTTCTTCGGGACTGGAGGTCTTGGTCCTGAAGGAAGGAACTCTCCCCCATGGAAACACAGCACGAATTCCACTGAACTGGCAGCTGAGAATGCCCCGTGGCCACCTTGGGCTTCTCATGCTTTTGGATCAACAGATCAGGAAGGGTGTCACTGTACTGAGTGGTGGGATTGATCCAGATTATCAAGAAGAAATTGGACTGGTGTTACATAATGGGGATAAAGAGGAATATATCTGAAATCCAAGAGATCCCATAGGCTGACTCTTAGTGCTACCATGCCCTGTGATAAAAGTTAATGGTATATTACAGCAACCACATCATGACAGGACATCTAATGACCTAGACCCCTCAGGAATGAAGTCTGGGTCACCCCACCAGGCAAAAAACCACAACCAGCTGAAGTGATTGCTGAGGGCAAAGGTAATAGAGAATGGATAGTAGAAGAAGGTACTTGTACCTACCAATTACGATGACTTGATCAATTGCAGAAGTGAGGTTTGTGATTGTTCATGTATATTCTGTTTATGAGCTTATTGAATTATGTCTTTGCTCATGTATTATATGTCAGTTACAATTGGACTCAGTGTGTTCTCATTTATATGTATGATAGATGTTTGATGTTAAGTATAAGTTTGATTTCATTGATGTCTGGAAATTCTATATGGGTAAAAAATTGTGTCCAGCTGCCATGTTGGCAAGGGGTGGATTGTGATGGATAGGTTTTTTATGCCAACAAGGCTACAGAAGATTGGTGGGTCTGTTGTGATGGCACAACCAATAAACACACTGGGTGAATTGAAGGGCAGAGATAGGAAGGGCTCAGCGAGTCCCGCCCTCTCTCTTGCTTATGGATCTTCGGGCCAGAGAGCTGCCTTGTTCGTCCTGTGCCTCCACCTCCAACCAACACTACCCGTGGGACACCTAATTGTGGACTCTGTTGCTGTGAGTTAAGGAGCCTTCAAGCCCTACGTCGCCACGCTCCTGGGATATGCATCTCTTGAGCTGGGGACGGTTGGACTCTGTCATCTGCTGACTGTTGGTGACCTGCTCTGCCATTTGCTGTCTGTGACCAGATAGCCTGGATTGCTCTACAGAGGACTGCTCAGCAGCCCTCAATAGTTGAAGGACTGCCAGTCTACTAGCTGCCTCACACAAGTGAGTTGCACCGAGCAATCTGTATTGCTTTATAGATGGTTAACTGTTTCTTTCTTATTTTATATACCTTTCTCTATATATAAATATATAAAAAGAATTCCTAGTGTCCTGATTTTTTTTTTCTCTAAGAGAACCCTGCCTGACACAGCAAATGAAGGTCTCCAAGGATTTACTCCCAAGGACTTTTCTGCATCCACATCGTTATGGCTGACTCTAGGATGAGTGAGGAAATACTTTGTCCATAGTATTTGAGGGTCTTCTGACCTGAGCCTCTTCTTCTGGTTACAATCTCTCACAATGACCTGCTCCTCTGCATGAGGTTTTCAATATCAACAATATCTCACTGAGACCCCCAAGGCCGTCAGTGACTACACGCATAGATTATTTTATCTTCAAAGTTTTCTCTTTGTCATGAAGCTCTGCTGAAACCTCTTTACTTTAGATGACTCTGCTGATACTGGATACACCAGTGACATAGCTTCCAGCATCACAACGACACACAAAACCCCAGACAAACTGACTGACAGGCAAGTGTGTTTACACATATGAACTATCATAGTTTCATAGCTCAAGGACAAGGAAATTTGACAAAATCCGTGACAGAGGAAAACACGGGCAGCATTCACACCAGCAGTGAGTGCTTGCTGCACAGCAGCGGACACAAGTGGTTCAATCATCCTGGCCTTTAGGGATCAATAACAGCTCTGGTAGAGCACATCAGGCGGTTCCAAGGGAAAGTTAGCAGAGCTGTTTAGACTTGTCTAAAGTGTTGGATTCATGACGATGATTTGCTATTAAAATTGTAGGAAATTTTTCTGGAAATGTAACCAATATTTGCTGAAATTGGTGCTGAAGCACTGCACAAAAGTTGCATAGACAGCCATTTTAACATCACCACTTCCAATGGTTACTGGTGGGGTCCACACTCCTATAC
>PVJH01026411.1:0-30150 GCA_004026705.1 Nesogale talazaci
GAAGTAGCTTTATGTAAATCGATCCTTTGGTCCAAAAGCCGGAGCCAGGCATTTGCTGATTAATTGGAGAAGCGTTCTTGTTCTCTTGTCTTCTGCGGAGAGATGGCCCAAATTGAGTCCACTCTCCTTTCAAAGACATCTCCATGCCAAAAAGCCTTTGCAATTAGGAGATGGAACCTTGTGAGCCAGGGGGAGGTAAGGGGATGGGGGAGCATTTATGGACTCATTCTGAAATGAAGAGCGTGCATTCAGGCTGCTTTGTGATTAATGGCTGGCCTGGACACCGCCAGTTCTCTTTTCAGTCTGTGGCCTGATATCCTGGGCTTAGAGACTTCATAGTCCATAGGTGAACACCTGCTTAAAGCTAAAGGGGTAGGGAGGGTAATTTCTAATGCACCCCCCCGGCCCCTTTCTGGATTCCTATTTCTAATTCTCCATTAGTGCTCGGCACCTATTTCTGTTGGTGTAGGAAGAAGAGGGTCTCTCCCCTCTCCACATCTTCATCCATTCCCAGATGAGGGGCACCCAGGCAAAATGGCAGGCCATCCATCTGTGAAAGCAAATTTTTCTCGGGCTGCTATAAAACTTGACTTCCCAGCAGGATAGAGGTAGCTCCCACAGTCGAGCACAAGGGAACGTGAGTTTGGTTCCGAGGAATCTGCTTGTTGCTAACGTCTGGGCTTATTGGAGGTTGAAGATGCCAGGGGATCTGGTCTGTCCCATGCCCCTCCCTCAATCCCTGGCTTCGTGTGGTCAGAGACTGAGGCTGAAGCAAAGCCCTTCAAAGTGTGTGCTGGGTGGGTAAACAGATGTCGGCGGGTCAGTTTGCGTTCTGGTGAAGGGAGAAGAAACCTCGAGATTGCCGCTGCTCTTTGGTTCTGCCAAAGAGCGCCACCTAAACATTATGGGACCAAGTGCTGCTGGCCCCGGTCCATCCTCACAAGAGCAGGAGGCAGATGGGATCCCCTTGGGACCTCCATGGTGCTAATGGGCTCAGGCTCAAACCATGGCCATCCCCCTGTTCACATGCCAACTGCCTTTGTCCTCGTCCTCTGTCCTCCCATTCGTGTCTCTCTGAAGGAGGCTCAGGCTGGAGACCTCACAGGCCTGGGACGGAAAACAACCTCTGCTGAGAAGGTGGGCAGCAGAAGTGTGGGGCTGAGCTAAGCAGGTAGATGATTCAGATTTTGCTGAGTGAACTTGGAACCTGGCCTGGGAAGGTCCAACAGGTTTGGAACTCCATTCAGAAAGGGGCGGCGTGATTCCGCGTGGACACCATTCCCCTCCCCGCCCCCCTTTCTGAACTTTGGCATCAGGAAGAAGGCAGATAATGAAGGTCTGGGTAGAGGGGCGCGTGGTTTGCAAAGAGCCGGTGGCGGGGGGTGGGGGGGGGCATGAGCAGGGGGTGTCTTCTGTCACCTTTGGGGAAATCACGTCTATGATTATGCTGCTTCCTGCCCAGCTGTCCTGTCTGTCAGCCTTGCGACCCGCACACCACCAATGAGAGGGGGCGAGAGAGTCTGAGGGCTAAGGCCTAAGGGCTGTGGTGGGGAGAACTTGAAACCTCTCCCTAGACTCTGCCCCACTGTAACCATACAAGTCACCGCCTGATCCCGGGATTTATTGAACACATCTCTGGATTGTGTGTGTTGAGCCAGTCCCAGTGCTGGGAATCTGGAACACGAGGCTACAGCCCAAGGGACTGTGGTCTGTGTGTACCTGCTCACTCCTGTAACTTGTCAGAACCCCATTAAACGAGTGGTGATGGTGAGCTGCTGTCCCGGGGCCATCAGCCGGTAAGAATCAATGCGGCTTCAGAAAGGCTCACAATGATCACCTGCCAAAGCAGGAGTGCCATTCTGCAAGGACCCAGCTCCCGATGTTGCCAGGCCAGCGCCTCAAAGCCCAGTGTCGGAGGAAGTATATCTCGCGCAGCGCAAACCATGACGTTATGTTCCTGCCACAGGAGCGCGTCGCTCACCGCGGACCCCTCACTGCGTATCGTTCCATTGGAAGCAATTACAGTTATTGCTAATAACTCACACCTGTGGGTGCCCTGGTATTGACCGAGGGAGAATAGATGCTGCTCTCTAGCTTATTTATGTAGAAGTGGATGCAGTTCAATAGATTTACACTAAGTTAGAAGTTAGCACTAATATTTAATCCCAGACCCGCTTCTAGCCATTTAACTTGAAAGATACTAGACAAGGGACACGAGTGCTGGGAGAGCCCGGTGAACTGCAGAGAGGAAATTAATTAGTGATGGATGTGAGGCTGCTGCCACTAGGCTTGTGCCAAACACAATCGGCGCCTTTGTCCCGGGCACAGAGGGAAAGGCTTCCAGGGTCGGGGGCTGGGTGCCCAGGGAGGCTTTTCCTCAACCACCCCACCCTTGTGCTCTGTCCCTCACAGCCTGAGCTAGACGTTTCCCATTCACTTTCCTTTCAGACTGGACGCCAGAAGTGCTGTCCTAGGCCAGGCCGGGAGGCAGAGGGCCCCGGGTGAGGAGTCTGGCTCACAAGCGAGCATCTCCCAGCTTTGCTGCTGCAGAGCTGTGCGGCTTCTACGAACCAGTGGAACTGCCCCCCACCCCACAGGGAGACCGAGGCGAGACTTCCACATGCCCCATCTGTCAGCAGAGCCGACTGTGTCCTCCCACACCGAGCAGGTTCCTGTGGAACTTCCAGATGACGGCGGGTTACAGAGCATGACCTGGTGATCAACTCCCCCCAGCCGGACAGTGGCAACCCTATGGTCACGACAGGCACACCCTGCTTTGCTGAGGTTGCCAGCAGTCAGGGGCTGCCGCAGATGGTTGTTTTTTTTTTTTTCCCATCACTGCCCTCCTGGGAGTAGGAGACCCAGCCTTGCTCCTGGAGAGCAGCTGCTGGATTTGAACCATCAACTCTGTGGGTCGCAGTCCTGCACACAACCACTACACCACAGGGTGCTGGGAGCAGACAGCCTCATCTTTCTCTTGAAGAGCAGCTGCTGGGGTTGAACTTCAGACCTTGGGGTTAGCAGTCCACTGGCTAACTGGCAGCACCAGCAGGCCCCTTCTAGAGTACTTAATGAATCCTGAAGACAAGAACATGCCTGCCTCTTTGCCTTGAAGCAGCACTGCACAAGCACCCTTGACTGTCTTGCAACATCTCCGGGTCAAGTTCAGTTCCAAGGAGAAAGGCTACGGGCCCAGCATCCCTGGGTTCTTTGGGGCCTCTACCTTAGGGGCTCTCCCAGGATCTCCCTGAGGGGGGGTGGGCGGAGCAGCGGCACAGATGGCGATGTAGATTGGAGCCTCCATCTCTCTGTCACTCCCCGGGAAAACCTGACTGGGGAAATCACAGGGACACAGCAGCAGTGGACAGCAGGCCTCAGGGGAACCCGAGGCAGCTGGTGGAAGGCTGAGCCGAGAGCTTTGAGGTCAAAGCCAAAGAGGCAGGGTTAGACTTGCCAGTGACCTCGACCCAGACGCAGGGTCAGAATGCTGGCCCAGCTGCTTCCACTGAGATTGGGGGCGGTCTCAGTGTCCCTCTGATTCCCAAGGGACCCGAAGACGTGGGGGAGCTTGCAGGGCTCCAGAAACAGTGGGGTGTGGGCAGGAAATAGTCACAACCCAGAGGCTGACATCTGTCAAGGTGGGAAGGTGAGCAAGCTGCTTTGGTTGCTACTTAAGCAATCTCCCTGGCTGTCATGCTCTCTCCAGAGCGTAATCCTCACGACCCTGTTAAAACTGTCCTGGGGCTTACATTTCAATGAAGGCTTGTCATTAGCAAGGTGACTACAGGACTCCGGACTGGGGTTTCTGCACTGTGGGCCAGACTGCAGAAAAGACCGGCTGTGGGAAAGGACAAAGGGGGACAGGGAGCATTACGTCACCGCTTAGGAAAGCAGAACCGGGCCCAGCTGCTGGGCCTTCTCTCTCCAAGCCCCATGGTGGAGGCTGCTCCTGAGGCCAAGGACTGAAGTGAGAAAGTCGGCGCTGAACAGCTTCTGTGTGTGTGTGAGTGTGTGTGCGTGTGAGTCTGGACACCTAGAAACTCCTTTTTAAGTGAACCTAGGCAGAGAGAGAGGAGAGAACATGGCACATAGATGGGGAGAGTGATAAGACAGAGATACAAGCAGAACCAAGCAGGCCAAGAAAGGAGAGTGAGAGGGGAAGAGACCCTGACCCAGGAGGACAGATAGAACAACACCGCAGAAAACGAATGCGTGAGAAAATGGGGACAGAAACACTCAAACACAGTTATCTCATAGAGGCTGAGAGAGAGAGAGAGAGAGAGAGAGAGAGAGAGAGAGAGAGAGAGAGAGAGAGAGACCGGGAAGAGATACAGAGGGACAAGAGAAAGAGGAGCAAGCAGAATCCAAGCAGGGGGTTGTGAGCCTGGCAGACTGGTTTCTGTCCCCAAGACCCCAGCATTTGGGTCTTCCCAAGGACAGCACGGGCACCAGAATCTTCGTCAGTCTACTGTTGGAGCTAGGGGACAGGGGAGCATTGCTCTCCATCCTCAGACCCTGCTTTGTCCCAGAGTCCAACCTCCCTGCCCCCAGCCAGGTCCTCCAAGATGAAGCAGCAAAGGAGGTCGGGGACATAGGGTGTTAGGAAGGAGGTGGGGGAGGTGGGGGGTGGATGGAGGTGCCTCTCATCTCCACCCCTCCCACCTTCCTCCAGCTCCGGAAGCCAGTCACAAGATTCCGGCAGAGAAGACTTGCACAAGCTTCCAACTTTTTACATTACGAAGCGGGTTTTTAAAAGCTCCATAAAATTTCCAGGCACATAGTTAATGTTCAAATGGCAGAAGAGATCGATTCCTTTGCCCATCCTCTAGTATCTTAAGTTTACCCAGAGGACCATTTTATTTAATTAACTTGGTGCTTTATTAATATAAATATTCTCCTATTGATCATGAGAGGGCCTGTCAGGCACTCAGGCCGAGGATACATCACCTCCCCTCTGAGCAGCGCCACTTAGAGGAGTCGCGAGCTCAGAATCCAGGAGAGTGGCAGGCAGGTCCCCTGGGGCGGCAGCCCGCAGATGAAGCTATAGCACTTTTATGGAGGGAAGCTCTTTTTATAAAAAAGATCCAGCTCTCCACATCTCTCAAAGCAGAAAGCATATGGAAATGAGACACGGAATGGTCTTGGCGTACACGTATCAATTAGGCACATCAATACCTTAATGAAATCACTCAACTTAATGAGATTTATCACAATGAATATGTTTTATGGTTTTAATAGCTTTTTTGGCCACCGTTCAAAATGTCACATAAATTGTACAAAGAGGATTAAAAAAGAAAAGAAGGGCAGAATTGAGGTGCTGAACCGAGGCCAGTTCTTCTTTCTGGGGTGGACCCTGTCTCCCTTTCATTCATGTGACTTTGGAGAATTGGGTATGAAGCAATGAGCCCGGACCGGCATTGTTTTGTAAGATGCCGTCTTTATTCTTCAACTCTAGTCGCCGCGTCTCGAGGTTTCTGAGGCATGGGCCTCTGGCCCTGTGAGTGCCCTTACTTCCCTCGGGCTGACAGAGCAGGCGTTAGGGAGCTGCTGCATGAGCCCGCAGAAAGGGACACACATGCCCTCTCCTCTGACGGGCGAACACCAGACCAGCGCGGACACAGGTGAAGAGGCATCCAGGGACAAGGTCATGGCCATCACATCAAACAAAGCACAGGGGTACCGAACGGAGTTTTCATCCCTATGCCAGAGCCAGGCTAAAAGCACACTGGCATTTTCCCTAACCGACTCAGGGGGCCAGGAAAACAAATATCCTCACCTCACTTTTCTTCTACGCTCTTTTCTCTCTCGGAGTTCTCTCTGAATCATCCCTGACTCAATGTCAGACTTCCTGGAGCCATCCCCAGCCTGTTTCCTGAGCAAGAGCCCACAGAGTGAAAGCCTCCCGGACACGGACAAGCTTCAAGGTCAACAACTAACTCAGACACTGAGTAGATGCAGCTCCGAGTGACTCCGTACGACAGGGTAGAACTGCCCCTGTGGGTTTCTGAGACGCCAACTCTTTAAGGGAGTAGAAAGTCCTGGCTGTCTCCTGAAGACTGGCCAGTGGTTAGAGCGGCTGCTCTTGGAGCTGCTGTCCAGCCCGATGCATAACCCACCCTGCCCCCGGTGCTCCTTCGTACAAACTCAGACACATCGTACAGATGGCGAGGAGTTGATGGTGGGCACCGACCGGGGCTACCACTGTGGTGGGGAGGGTGCAGCTGGGCTTGTGACTTCTGCACTCCCAGATCTCACCTAAAGCTGTGATGATAGCAAAAAAAAAAAAAAAGGCAAGGAAAGAAGGGTGTGCCTTCTGGTAGAGCTTGCATCAGAAAGACCAGAGTTCATTTCAAGACCACAGTCCTTAAATCGCAGCCAGGCCCCTGGGTTGAACACTGACCCAGAGCGGCATGAGGAGACTAGCGCTCCGGGCTTCATGATCCTCCAAAGCTCTACCTGACAGGACACCCCCACCTTCTTCCTCAGGAAGCAGGGTTCCAGGGAGATGTGAGAACGCCCCTCCTTGACCCGACCCTGTGGTCCATGCTCCTAGCTTCACTCCCTTGGCTGAAATGATCTGACCAAATACTGCACTTGTTCCGAATGAAGCATCTTTGTTCAGAGCAAATGTCTGAGCTCAAAGATCCAACCTCCCTGGCTTACAGATGAAAAAGCAGAGACTCCCCTAAAGAAAAGACTTGCCGATTTAGGGAGGAATATCAATAGCGGTTGTACAACATGTAGAGTATAATCAATGGCCCTGAATTATACATGTAGAAGTTGTTGAATTGGAGAATGCTTTGCCGTGTGGGTTTTTGCCACGATTGAAAAAAAATAATTACACGAATAACAATGAGTACAAGGAAGAAGAAAATGCTCTAAAATTGTGGAGGTGACTGTACAACTCTCCTCGACATAACTGAACTATCGAACTGCATGATATGTGGATGAAGTGCCAATAAAATTGTTGAAAAAAAACCCAAAAACCAAACTTAGAAAAGCCTTGCTACTGCCATGCAGCCTGGGGCAGGACCGAGGCCCCTGTGTGGACGGCTGCTGCCCTCCCAGAGGGTTTCTCTGTCTTAGTGAAGAGGGTAAGGTGTGAAGAGCACTGGGTGCGGTAGCTGTCTGATATCTGGTTTCTAGGGAGAACCTGGCTGAGGTGGACAAGCACGCCCTTCTTCACTACCTCTCTGCAACGAGGTGATTAACCCTCACGAGCCTCTGCACTCATGTGAAAGGACTGTCTTTTCACATTTACCGATCCATCCACTCATCCATCTAGCCATCCTTCCTTCCTTCACTCACATAACAAACATTTATTGAGCATGTACTATATGCCAGGTATGGCATTAGGCATGGAGGCTAGGGCTCGGATATCATTGCTGCCAGTTCATGGAGCTTACAGAATTGCAGAGAAGACCAACAACAGCAGACGAGGACACGGATGAACATCCATACCTAGGCTAAGCACTATGGAAAAGGGTAAGATGCTACGAACTTGTGAAATGAGAGGGCTCAGTCCATCCTATAAATTCAGAAGAAGTGAAATTCAAATGGAGACATGGGAATGAGCAGGGATCAGGCAAGGGAAGAGGGTGTGTTGGTGGAAGGATGGTGCCCCAGTTCTCAAAGTTTAGCCTCTGGATAGGTGTATCTGTTATCATTCCAGGATTTTTTTTGATTTATAAATTCTTCAAACCTCCATAGACTCTGAAGTCATCTGTGTTTTAACATACCTTCTGGGTGGTGTTTACAAACAACCTGTGAGAATTCAATTTTGCTTGCTGAACGGGAGGAGGACTTGAGCATTTGCTGGCATGTCAAGGTCTGTAGCCTTCTGCATGGATTACATTTCAATGTCAAGAAAACCAAAATCTTCACAACAGAACCAGCAGACAACATTTGTTTGAAAAGATTGAAGTTGTCCAGGATTGGATCTTGCTTGGATTCACAACCAATGTTCACAGACGCAGCCGTCAAGGAACCAAATGCCATATTGCATTGGGTACATTTCCTGCAGAAGACTTCTTTGAAGTGTTAAAGAGTAAGGATAAAACCTTGAAGACTAAGGAACACCTGACCCAAGCCATTGCCTTTTCATCTGCCTCATATGCATGTGAAAGTTGCACACTGAGCAGGATAGATAGAAGGTGAACAGATTCATTTGAAGTCAGGTGCTGGTGAATCATATTGCAAGTACCAATGTGGTCGAAAGAACAAATGCCTCTGTCTTGGAAGAATCACAACCCGATTGCTGCTTGGAAGAGAAGATGGTGGGACTTTGTGTCATGCATGTAGCTTGGACATGTGATCGGGAGAGATCTGTCCATGGAGAAGGACATCATGCTTGGTAAAGAAGAGAGTCCGCACCAAGGAGTAAGACTGTCCAGGACGTGGACTGACAAAGGGGCTGTAAGAAGAAACTCCACCAAGAGCCATTGTCAGGATGGTCCAGGGCAGGGCCACATTCCATTCTGTGGGTCACAGGGTCAGGAGGAGTTGGGATCTCACCATTGGGTGAGGCGGAAGTGCTCTGACGTTGGAGAACCGCTAGTGTAGGGCTAGGCAGAGGGGATGTGTGAGCGAGGACACCCAGTAGTTAAGAGACTAAAGGTGAGGCTAGAATGGGGCCAGAGCTGGGGGCGGGTCAGGGGGGGACTGGTGAGAAGTTACAGGAGTGAAGGCTGATAGGAAGTCAGGTGGCTATGAGCAGATGCCTGTATAAGACCAAGGTCTATAAAACAGTTCTCATGAAACACAATCTTGCATTTACATACGACTTCAAGCCCCCTGAAACGATGAGAGGAGGGACCTGCCTGTGATTCTGCAGAGAGGTCGATGAGCCACCTCCAGGCATCTGGGCATCCTGGTCGGGCACGGAGGATTCATGAAGGGTGTCTCTCAATGGAGAGGACCACTCTGGTGTGACATTCACTAGCCGGGTAACTCATTCAGCAGACTCACCAATTACATAGGCCACCAATGAAAAACAAATGATACTTTAAGGACTTCCCATCTGCATGTGTATTTCCATTTTCAAAGCTGCAGTTTACCACGGTCTCACCATATGCTTCCGCAACCCCACCCTCTGCATGTTGGCCCACACCTGGTGGGAGATGAGCAGACAAATGACCCATAGCAGCCTGGCTCGCCAAGGACACAGACTTGGTGTCCCAGGCAGTCTGTGGAGGGGAGAGTCTTGGGGGTCCAAGTGGCCAATGTGCTCATCTGCTTACAGAGAGATGGGGAGTTTGGGGAACTTAGGAAGAAAGGCCTGGTGATCCAGCTCTGTCAGTCCAGCCTTCAGCATCTTGGCCATCATGAGAGAAGGGTGGTTGGTCCTCTTCTCCAGATGGCAGGGCTAAAGGTTAGCCCCACGGCTCCAATGCCACAAAAAGCCAGGACAAGTCCTTCCCGCAGCCCTCGCCTTTTGTTCTGAGCAAGAAGGTGAAAAGAAGGTTCTGTGGTGACATGGAGTCCCGGGTACTTGGCAATGATCCCCCTGCAGTGTAGAGCGGATGGGTAGGACACACTGTCTCTACTGGCTCTCTTCAACCCCCCCTTCCCCCCACGGTTCTGGCCTCTCTGCCGTCTATCCCTCACAGCTTTGCAAATACACCATGGTCCTCCAACCACCTAGTTCAGCGGCTGTTACCTTATTGTTTGAATGCAGAATTGTTTTGTTCACAGTGCATTTTGATACGAGCTCAAATGGCCATTCTGACTAAACCCCAAACCCCAACTCATTGCCACTGAATCAACTCTGGCTCATGACAATCCACCAGGGCACGGCAGAATGATCCTATTACATTTCTGAAATGGAAACCAAACTGTTCATGTGAGTAGAAAGCTTCATCTTTCTCCTTGGAGCCACTGATCGTTTCGAACTGCCAACCTTGTAGTTAGTAGGCCAATGCATAGCCACTACGTCACCAGGACTCCTATTTTGACTATGGCACCCTGATATGTAAAAGAAGGAGCATCTCTGAATAAAGTGTGGGTACTGGGTGGAATGACAGGGGAGCCTCGCTCGGTTGAGTCCTCAGCAAACTAGGGCAAATGTTCCACTTTTTGAACACCACTAGGCCCTTTAATTTCCTAACAAGGGAGTGGAGGCCCAGAGTGGCAAAATGCCTTGTGAAGGTACCCAACAAAGCCAGGACCGAAACCCATGCCCTCTCCCCTGTATCTCTGTAGGTTTTCAGCAGGCCCTGAGGGGCACAGATAGGTCACACTTTGGAGGTTCGAGTCCACTTAGAGTAAAGTGACCAGACATCCGTTTTTTTTTTAACAATTTAACAGCATCCCGTGGCATTTTAGAATTAAAATAAATATATTACAATAATATTTTTGCACTCTATGAAAAACTTTTTTGCTCTGTATAGACCAAATTTTTAATCAGGGACCCCCTTTCCTCCAATCAATGTTTAAAATCTGGTCACTTTAAGACTGTCTTCAAGGCACTGTGAAAGCCAAGCCCTAGGCTGGTTCATTGGGCTCAAACTCGTCCTAAGAACTTGCATTTCTAACCCCACATATACAGAGTCAGACTCTATGGTTTTTTGGTTTTGATTTTTTTTTTTTTTTGCAGACTCTACGGCTTTAACAAGGTCCACAGTTCAAAGCCCAGCTTACAATGAAGACCTGGTGATCCACTTCTGGAAAAACCAACCATTGAAATCCCAGCAGCACGGTTCTACTCTCAGCACTGGGAGTGGGAGTCCTGGGGCCTCAGAAATGTCCATCGTAAGGAGGCCGCAGTCGGTGAGAACGCAAAGGTCTTGTCTCATCTACCTCTGCTTTCCAGGACCCTGGTGGTGTCATGGTTACCTGTTGGGCTGTGAGCCGCAGATCAGCCATTTGAAACCACTATTTGCTCCTCAGGAGACAGGTGGGACTTTCCGTCCTGGAAAGAGTTATAGTCTTAGAAACCTAAAGGGGCAGTTCTGGAGAGTCAGCAGTGACCTGAGGGCAGTGAGTTTGGTTTTTAGATACCTGCTTTCCCCCGGAGTCCATTTGAGGAGCGCATGGTTCCAGATTAAAGTGTGTGAGGTGTTGACTTGCGAACTGCAAGACTGGTGGTTGCAGCCTGGTAGCCAGGGGGAAAGCTGAGGCTAACTCCTCCTGCAAACATCACAGCCCCAGGCCCAGTTCATACAGTCACAATAAGCTGGGATGAAATCAAAGGATTGGGTTTCTTTTTGGTTTCTCTATATTCCCGATTGAAAAAACAAAACAAAATGAATGCCAAAACACTGCTAAGGAAAGCCCAGAATGCTTGGGATAGAAGATTGAGGATAAGCTGAGGAGCCTCCGTCTCCACTCCTGGCTACTGATCTCTGTGCTCACAGCAGGCATCCGAGCTCCTGCAGACAGTGAGCTGGGGAATTTCAAATGCCTCTGACTCTTGCCTCTCATGTGGGACCAACCTCTAAACCCTCACTTTATTAGTCATAATGATAATAATAGTAATAATGCTAGCACCCACTTAACTAACAGATACCACATGCCAGCATTCTTGTAAGCAATTTTGGCACAGGCTTAACATTCTCCTTCTTCTTATAAGAGCACTGTGCTTTATAACACTTGAAAAAGGTCTTTTACAGCAGATCTACCTAATGCGATACATCATTTGAATTCCTGGCAGCTGCTACCATGGGCATCAATTGTGAATTCTTTTTAAAGCATGACCACAGTGTGCCTGATGGGATTGTCAAGCCCATCAAATGCACACAGTAGCTGGATAATGACTATGGAAGGCAAAAGAAGACTAAAACTCTGGTATTGGCAAAACAATTAAACATTTCATGGACTACCAGCAGACAGAACAAATCTCTCTCTTATGAAACTATGGCCAGTCCACTCAAGTACTCCCTCAATGCAAGAACACTTTGTTCTATTAAACTGGCATTCTATGATGCTCACCTTCCTGACACGATCACCGAAGACAAATGGATGCACAAGCAAATGTGGTGAAGAAAGCTGATGGTGCCCGGCTATAAAAAAATATAGTATCTGGGGTCTTAAATACTTGAAGGTAAACAAGTAGCCATTTAATTCAGAAGCAACAAGGTCCACATGGAAGAAGCAAACCAGCCAGAGTGATCACAAGGTATTGAAGGGTTCAGGTATCAGGCATTAAAGAATCAAAAATCACATCATTTTGAATGAGGATGTGATGGTCATGTACTTGATGTCAATTTCATGATTGGAAGTCTAGGGGTGTACTCTAGCCTGTCAATCTGAAGATAGCCAATGAGACCTCTGTGGGCATGGCTTTCTCTGAGAATTCTGGGAAGTCTTGCAATATTTCCCTTGTGGAGATGAGAGACCATCTCCCTAGTTGTTGGGACATGCTCGACTGACCAGACAAGATAGCAGTGTCTGAGGACCTGGAGATGCTGGAGGAGAAGCCACATGGCCTTACCCTGATGGAACCACACCTCTGAAGCCAGAGGAGCCACAGAGAGACCCCTGCCAACGCTGAGATGCTTTTGCTGCTTCCACTGCCACCGGACATAAGACTCTGCATCCAATGGCCTATGACTTCGTGAGTGGAAGGGGACTTTATGGACTGGTGTTGGACATAGTGGCTAACATTGGACTTGTGACCTTGTACTGGACTGGATTGGGATGTTTTCTCAATGTTCCATTCCTCTTGTATATAAACCTTTCCCTTATATCTTTATGCGTGTCTATGAATTTGTTTCTCTAGTCTAGCTGGATTAACACAGAGGGGAAGTGGATATTGCGGACCTAAAGCCTATCTGTAGGCAACTGGACATTCTCTTATAGAAGGGTTGTGGGGAGGAGATGAGCCAGTCAGGGTACAGTGTAGCAACTATGAAACATACAAACTTTCCTCTACTTCTTAAATGCTTTCTGTCTGCCTCCCCCCCCCCCGCCGCCCCATCATGATCCCAATTCTACCTTACAAATCTTGCTAGACCAGATGATGTACAATGGTACAGATAGGAACTGGAAACACTGGGAACCCAGGATAGTTGATACATTCATGACAAGTGGTGAGAGTGGAGATATTGGAAGGGTGAAGGAAATGTGGGATAGAAAGGGAGAACCAATTACAAGGATCTACAAATAGCCTCTTTTCTGGGGGACAGACAACAGAAAAGTGAATAAAGGGAGATGTTAGACAGTGAAATATATGACAAAATAATAATTTATAAATTATTAAGGATTCATAAAAGAGGGGGAGCAAGAAGGGAGGGGTAAAATGAGGAGCTGATACTAAGGACTCAAGCAGACAGCAAATATTTTGAGAAGAATAAGGGCAACAAATGAATAAATGTGGTTGACACAATGGATGGATGGATTGTGATCAGAGTTGTATGAGCCCCCAGTACAATGATTAATAATAAAAAAAGAAGCTATAGGTATCATGCTTCTTAGAAACAAGAATGGTGAGACTTTGTCTCATATTCGGACACGTTCACACAGATTTTAGGAGGGATCTGTCCCTGGAAAAGGACATGCTCAGTAAAGTAGAGGCCCAGCAAAAGAGAGGAAGACTCTCTTTTGAGGGAAGTCTGGGTACAATGGCTATAACCTCGGGCACAAACACAGCAATGGTTCTGAGGATGCCACAGGACAAGGCAGTGCTTCCTTCTGTTGTACACAGACAGGGTCCCTGTAAGTCAGTGGCAGCTAACAGCTAACAAGAGAGCAACAACAAAAAACCCTCTCCCACTTCACCGCACAATATTAACTTCACCTTTGGGGACTGGAGTCACTGGAGGAGTGTGGCTAGCTGTGGAGAGTAGAAGGTGTGGGATGTGTGTGTATACACACAATCAGGGGAATGTGTGACAAAGGGACCATCCCACAGTCCCTATGCTGTTGCTGTGGGATCATCCAATAGCACCCATGCTGGGACACTTGATGGGGATCTTCCCACAACTCCCATTCTGGAGCAGTTTCTGGGGGGTCATCCCACAGCACCCCTGCTTGGGCAGTTGCTGGGTCCTACCCTTTAGGCAGCACCAGGGTATCCAGGGCTGGCGTGGAGACTTGGGACAATCTTGGCATTTTCTAGCTGCGTTAGTCCCAGCATATATTCTGTGGTGGTGATGATAGTCATCGCTGGTGCCCTCATGTCGGTTCCAAGCGGCAGCTCCCCTCTGCACCATGGAACAAAACATGCCCCGTCTTGTACGGGAATTGCATATAATTTATACAAAGTCTTGGCCACCTCACCATTTTTTTTTCACGTGCCCAGTTCATGGATTACTTTCATCCTGAATCCACCACTGCTGTCTCATAATCTGTACACTATATGCACACGGAGCCCTGGTGGTGTAGTGGTTTTGAGTTCAACTGCCATCCTCAGGGCCAACAGTTCAAAACCACCAGCGGCTCTGAGGGAGAACGACGAGGCTGTCTCCTGTCGACAGTTATGGTCTGGGAAACCCACAGGGGGCCCCGAAGAGTCAGCATCAAGTCCATGGCAGTGAGTTTGGAATTCGGGATGGGGGCTTCCATAAGGACGTATCCACAAAGCACCAGGCACACGCACGGACCCCCACTTACGTCAGAAGATGGAAGAAGAGGCTGAGCCCTTGAAGATCCTCCATGCCCTGTGATCATTTCCAATGTGGGACCCTTAGGAAGGAGGTGGTGAAGGCCCCTGTTTTACCTATGAGGCCGAGGGGACCTGCCTCTGGGCACAGAGCCAGGCACGCTGGGGGTGGAGTTGTCTGTCTGAGGCTATCACCATGCTGGCTTCTTGGTAAACCACCCGGGTTGTCTCAGAGGGGCCTCAGTCCACATGCTGCCCCTGCCCCACCACCCCAGTCATCGCCCAGGCAGAGAAAGGCAAAGCTGGGCACCCAGCAGTCCTCGAGTGACGTCTAGACTTCCTGACCTTGAAAGGAAGATGATGTCTGCCTGGTTTTATATTGCCAAGGATTCTGGAATAACATTGTATTTAATTTCCACACACTTATTGGGGCCATGCTAAAAGCTTTCACACTAATGAGGTTTGGTGGGGAGATGAAGTTGAAGAGGATATAAATGTGCAGGGGATATAAACGTGTCCTATGCAGACCAGCCAATGAAGCCTCCCCACCCCCATCCCCTGCCATGGATCATAAATGGCCAGTCCACATCTGATGGGGGGTGGGGGGTGAAGGGCAGGACGGCCAGTGTTTCCTTTCGCTGTGCCTGGTGGGGTCCTGCGGTGGACAGCAGCGTGTGGTGCAGCACAGACATGTGGGTGCCTCTACCTCGAGGGAGGGAGGGGGGAAGCCATTAAGAAGGATCAGGAACTCAAGAAGTAGAAGGGTCCTGTTCAAAGGCGCCCAGGGGTTCCTGACGTGAAGGCTCTTCTCTTCTGTGGGGTTGCAGCCTCGGAACCCCCCAGAGAGGAGTCTCCTGGTCCGAGGGCCCGGGAGTCTGACTCATGATGCTAGCAGTCGTGATGGGCTTGCAGGCAGTGCGCTTGGCTTTGGTTTTCTGAGTTTGCAGCTGGAGCCAGAATCAGGACACGGCATCCCTGGATCAGCAGCATTACACAATTTCCACTCTCTGCCACTCAATGCCGACAGAAGTCGGGATGGCTGCATGGGCCCACAGAATGTAAAGGACAATCCCCTCCCCCACTCCCTCTATATTTTAATGTCCAAAATGGTACCCCGTCACCGTGTGCTATGAGACATACAAGCATAGGAAGGGTGACAGCTGCCAGGGCATGGGAGGACTAATGAGAGGGTTGGTGCGACCCTTCCTCACCTTGATGCTGCCCATTGTGTCCAGCCACAAGGAAGCCTCACAGGTAGTTCGTGGCGGTTCTGCTCAGATGAATGGCATTTGCTGAGAGGAGCACATTTACCAGGTGGCGAGGCGTATGTTGGAAACATTATTGCTCCAGAAAACAGTTTAGAACAAGTGATTTAGATGTCAGGAGATGAAAAACCAGAGCATGTAAGCTTAATTTAATATGATTTTAAAGAGGGCCTGCATTCAGGAGGAGTCTGTGCATGAGGGTGGTTTTTGGGATGAGAGCACCCAGCAAGCTCTGTCTGTGTCTCAAGTTGTAACCACAGTCACATTTAGACACTCAGGCTGAGGGGTGGGCTCACAGTCAGAGACTAATGAGGGGATCATCTACATTTTTTAATAGAAAAATAAAAACGCAGGACCCAGAAGAGTGTATTTATTAATTTTCTCCTTCTTTATCCTAACCCTGACTCTGACACTGAACCTGACCCTGGCCTTAGGCCCTAGACCCAAAGAGTGTACTTTCAAACTCTAGATAGAGCTGTGCTTAGAAAACACATCGCAAGTCTGTACAGGAGATGACAGATCACCTGAAGCTCATATGAGAAGAACGATTACCCTTTAGATGTTCTCTTTAACCATCCGGGAGACAGGTAAAGGTGCCTTAATGCCTTTTTTTATTTTTATTTTTTAAACCAGAGACCTTAAGCCTTTTTGTGCCAGGCTGCCGACAGAAAGACTGGTGGTCTGAACTTTGCAGTCACTCTCTGGGAAAATGATGAAGCCGTCAGTCAGCTTCTGTAAGATTAGATTCCAACCTTGGACATCGACGGAGCACTTCTACCTGGTTTGACAGGGTCTCTTTGAGTAGGCATTCATTCGGAGGCAGAGGGGGTTTGTGGCTGTTGCAGCTGTTTCACTCCTGTAAGCCTGTGTCCAAGCAGAACCAGAGCTGAGGATTAGCTGGGAGGAGGGGCCTCGGCCCCAGAACCGCATGCACACAAAAGGCAGGTCTCTGGAGCACCATGTCTGTTAGCCTCCCCTCACTCTGTTGTTGTTCTAGTTTTGATTCAGTGACATCAAGTCATGTCTTACGTAGAGTGGCCCTATAGAGCAGGGTAGAACTGTACTTCCAGGTCTCTGAGTTTAACTGCTGGCAGGAGTAGAAAGTCTCATCTGTGTCCCATGGAGCAGTAAGTGGTTTCAAACTGCTGACCTTGTGGTTGGCAGACCACGTGTAACTCATCAGCCCACAAAAGTCTCCCCAGTCAGGGGACTTTTATTTCCTATTGCTTTGTCCAACATTTGCATGCTTGTGGATGCAGCATTCTACTTTTAGAAGCTGCTTTCCATTATAAAGATAATAGTTAAGAAGGTCTAAAGTTACCATGTGTATACGCAGGATAGAAGACTATTGGATTCTAAGAAAATGAGCAATTATCAATAACTGTACTATTCTGTTTCAGTGACTTCAGAGATGGTGTCTTATAGGTGTGATAAAGACATTTATCATTTCCTAAAGGCAGTATATCCACACCAGGGTCCCAGGCTTCCATGTGGCCACAGACCTCAGTCTTCGAGCCCCACATCTGCTGTGCCCAGTGGATGACCAGCAAGGCAGAGGGTGTAGTTCAGTCTCTGGACTGTTCTCACCCGGGGACCAGCTTTTGGGTCTACTCTTACTCATACTTCCTATGAATTCTCCCACCACCATCTCATCGGACTTGATGCTATTTAAAACAAAACAAACAAACAAAAAAACAAAGACACTGAGTACATTTTACAACCTGTATTTCTGACATCTCCTAAACCCTCAGAATCTTCATCCTCATGCTCTCTTCCCTGTGGCACCTGTGAGCTGAAGTGCAGTGGCAGCGGTCCTCGTTAAGACGTGTAGGCTATTGTTCCCTCACCTCCAGTGGCGTCCACAGTGGGCACCCCCTCCCTCCACACACACACACACTGTCTCCTGGCACCGAGGTCCCTGAGCCCATCACCATTTATCATCGAGCCGGCATTGTTGTTTTTCTTACCGTAGAGAAATAATTTTATTATACCTGTCCACTTCACTCAATTACTGCACTCCAAGGCATTGGGGCTGTAATCCCTGGCCTAAAGTTCTGAGGATATGGTTTGAAGATTTATTTCAGCATTTTAAGAAATATTGAGACAAAAACAAAACCCTGCCTCCAGACTTCCTTTTTTCTCTGTGGGCTCACCAAATGGAGGTATTGATATACAAACTAGGTTTTAGATATGAACTGGCTGCTAACCTACACGTTGGGGTTTCAAATCTGCCTAGTAGCTCCAGGAGAGGATGTGTTACAGGACCGAAGCTCACTGTTCACCCAGGGCAGACCTGACGTGGTGTTCCAGCCTTCTCCCCAAAGGGCGCCAGTTTCCCCTTGGCAGGGTCTGCCGTAAGCCCATTAATAAACATCTTGCATACAAACACATAGCCTCCCTTCGCTGCTTAAACACAGAAAGGTAGGCACCAGGCTTCAAAGTCGAGAGAAGAACATAAACGATGTTGTGCAGGACCACATGAAGCGGGCAGCAACCAACCATCGTATCACAGGCATCTTTCCATCTTGGTGGGGGATCGCATTCAGATATTTAGCTCTCGGGCCTCCAACAAGGCCGTTCTGGTTCTGTCTCCTATGGAGAGGTTCCCTTTCAACCTTGGGTACCCTGGACCCAAATCTATTGTGTAACAGGATCCCAAGGTGATCCTGCAGCTTGTTGGCAGGGAGTCTGGCCAGGACTGGGCTGAAAAGAGCAGAACCATCCCAAGAAGCCCTCTTTGGCTGATGTTCTCTCCCTGGGTGTGAGGTCGGTTGACTTACAAGATCATCGACCTCCAGGTTTGATGGAATGTTTTCCACATTGTCTCAGAGCAGACTCAAGAAAGCGCAGCTCCACGTCCCACATTTCCCCGACACCCATTCACGCCAAGCCAGTGTCACACAGACCTCTGATCCACGAACTCAACCTGACTCACTGCCCTCGAGTCAATGCTGACTCTGCACGCGGCCCCCTGTGGGTTTCTGAGACTGAAGCTGTGGCTGGGATGGGAAAGGCCCGTCTTTTCCTGGGTGGAACTGCTGGTGGGTGGTCTCGAACTTTCGACTGTGTGGATCGCAGCCACTATGGCAGCAGGGATCCTTTACCCATAAACACACCCACATATGCAGCTAATCATCCACATCCGTGCCTCTGTGTTTACGCATTTGCATACACATCCACTTGGCCCTGCCCCAGGGCTTGGATCCAACCACAGCATGGACCCTTGCAAGGTCATAACACGAGTGTCTGTCGATAGGGTCAACATGGCCACTGGGAAGATAAGCTCCCCAGAACAAAAAGCCAAACAAGGACGGGTTCTGCTCTGTCTCCTCGTGAAGGACCCTGGAGTTGCACGTTTTGCACTTAGGAACGGCACAGTCCTCACGTATTCTTTTCAGCCTGGGAAAAGGGCGGTGCAGCCTGTCCCTGTGCATCAGGAACAAAAGCACAGACAGAAGAAGCCTGGTCTAAAGCTTCCCCAGGGGACTGTCTGGAGCCTGGCTCCTCTTGCCCTCTCTAGCCCTCACGTGGTGATGGACTAAATCTCTACCTTCCCAAGACAAAGTGGGCCCCCTAATTAAATTCTAAGTGCTCATGAAAAACACGTGGGAAGGCATGCTTTCTCTGTGGCAGACCTACGTCTGGTACACGGCGGTGTGTGCGTTTTGCATAATGGATGGGGTTCTGCTGCGGCACCCGCTCTTCCCCTCCCGTGCGGTCTGCTCTGTCCAGGCTCCAGATGCTGCCCTGACTGGTGCTCGGGGCCCACAGCTGCAGTGGGACCCAAACTTACTCTCTGTGCGTTGTCACTCGCTCCCTGAGAGGACACTCTGTGTGAAGGGCCTCTGATTTTACAAAGGGGGACTTGGGAAATGACAATCGAATGCCCAGTTTAGGAACTGTTTTCCTGGTAGCCGTCTTTCCCTGTGCGTGTGCTCACAGGTCTGGTTACATAATGCAACTGCATCCATGTTGCCTGGCCTGGACACAGGCTGTCACAAGTCACACTCTTCCTAGCCTTCTAGAGAATCCCAGTTCCTGATTTGCAGAATATCAACTCAAACCAAACGCACTGCTCAGGAGTCCATTGGGACTCAGGGCGACCCTATAGGCCAAGGGAAGAACGGTCCCTGTGAGTTTCTGAGACTCTTCATGGGAATAGAAAACTTCCTCTTCCCCGCTGAGGTCCGGTTTCAAACTGCTAACCTCTCCGTTAGCCCGGCATGGAAACCACCACATCTCTGGGAATGGAGAGGCACCTTGGATTCGATGACAGGCTGGTGGCCAGAATCAGAGTGGGAGGAGCCAGCAGGGTGTACCCATGTTCAAGTCTGGTTACTCCACTTTGCAGAGAAGCCTTTCTTCGCTGTGCTTCGGCCCCTTGACCTCACTTTGCTGAGAGGCTGGTCCTGGAGGAGGCGCAGTGAAACCGGAAAGCCCCCGACCTCAGCAGGACTATACTGCTTTTCTGGGACCCACAAGCTTTCTGCCTTTCCCACAGTGAAGCCTGAGCTTTTTCAATGGCCCTGGTGCGTGGGAAAGGTTTGTGTTTTTCTTCTCCAACAGACTGCTGCCTTGCACAGTCTGAGGCTGTTGTGGTTTTACTGTACCATAACCTGTCAGCGGGTCTGAAACCCGACTGCATGAATAAACACTGTCTGTCCCCAACTGCCCCAGTTTTTTGAACCGACTTTCATGAGCAGCACATGAAATCATACCCTGTACCAAACAGTACACGCCAGTTTTCCCCCTTGTTCCCAAGGAGCAGAAAAGATATTGAAGCCCCAAGAGGTCAGGTCGGGCTGAGCCCAGACTTAGCACTCAGCCCTCTGAGAGCCGTCTGCGCTCCTTTAGCCTGGGCAGCCTTACCCCGGCCTGCTCCTCTTGTCTTCCCCAGGCACAAGGACAGCTGCAAGTCCTTCCAGGAGAGAGGCAGGGCACTCTGTTCCATAAGGAGCTGCGTCTCTGGGAAAACACAGCGGCTGTTCTGTTCTGTCCCTGGGGTGGTGATGAATCTGTGAGCTTGCTTTTCTGACTTTCGGTTCCAGGCAGGGTGACCACTGAGTGGGCATCACGTCCTCCACTCCTTACAGTGTGTCTGTGATCTATTTTACACCTTGGAGGGGGCAACACGAAGTTCGTGGGACATGTGAAGATAGCAGAAGTCTTCTATCAGTTTTTAGAAGCCCGTTTGTATCACAAATGAGGGGAGGGGGACATAGAGATCTGCCATGCCAGTGGTTGGCCGACATCTCTCAGTAGCAAAGCCCATGCACTGGCCTTCTTTGGCACAGCACCCCTGACACCCAGACCTTTCCATCTCCAGGGCTCTGGTCCTGCCCACCCTCCTCTCAAACCGCTCTGCCTCTCCGGGCCGACTCACCTCTCCCCACGTCCCTTTTGCATTCTGAAACACCGAGAGGCTAGAGCCACGGCCAGCACTCAGCCAGGCCCTCTGCAATGGTCCGTGTCACTGCACATCTGGCAGTCTTTTCTCCCCCTTGACCACAAGCTCCTTACCACCCACCCAAGCCTCCCAGGGCAGCCGCTGCTCAGCTCAGACGTATGATAGGCTGCTGCTGCTGCTTTGGAAAACACCCGCATCAAAACCCCCAAAGACCAGATAAAAGCAAATCACACCCTAACTTCTCCCCCAGCCCAGCGGCTACAGTGTTTCAACGTTCAAATTCAGTTTTCTTTTTATATGATCACATGTTCACAACTTAAAAATGATAACGTTAGACACATAAAGGAAAAAGTACAATGAATCTCTCTTTCTCCCTTTTGGGAGCCTCTACTTTCTGTCTCTGAAGACCTTATTTTCTTGTGCATCTTGGTTTAAAGGGTTTAAAAACATACTCCCATATGCATGTAATATTATTTCAAATGGATACAAATAAGAATAACATGCACACTTTTTACAGCTTCCTTTTTCTTTTTCTTTTTAAGTAATCCCCAATGTCTTTCTTGTACTTTAAGATATATAATTCTTTTTTTAATTAAAAGATAATTTTATTGGGGGCTCTTACAACTCTTATTAAAGTTCACTATTCTATTTCGTTATTGCTTTGCAAATCCTCTGGCATGAGGACTGCAGTTCTCACTAGTTCTTTTTTTATTTATTTATTAAGTTCAACTTGAGAACTGTATTTTTAAAAAGCACAATATTAAAAACTAACAAAGATAAATTGTCTGGCCATCTCAATAGATAGTGGAGAAGTAATTAATGAATTTCACTATCTTTTCCTAATGTTTTTAATAAACAGCTTTATTGGGACATAATCCAAACAGCACACATTTCAGTAGTTTAATTATATCAAGAAGAGTTGTACAATCATCACCGCAATCAATTTTAGAACATGTTCTACTTTCTTGTACTCGCTTTTAGCTAGCTGTTTAAAAGGGATACATGAGAAAAGAAGCAAAGACAAACAAACCAAAAAAGTGCCCAAATGATTTCTTCGGATAGATGTCCTACACAGCACGAGCTGGTTTTCTTGGAAGACTACTTCCTTGTTTTTTGTTTTTCTGCAAGGACAGTGAGGGTAGAGGTCCACCTATGGTGGTATATTTTGTTATTCGGTCTGTTAGAAAAACATTTTTCTAGGGTGCAATTGCTGGGTGAAAAAGAGGCTATGCACATTTTTTCATGGTTGTATCTATTTCAGTATTATTCTAATTAATGTCTTGAGTAATAGGAAGGTGTGGGAAGCTGGGTTTTCTTTCTTTATTCTTTAATAAATCACTTGTGGGGCGTTCTTACAGCTCTTATAACAATCCAGATATCAATTGCAACCATATGCACTTTCCGTTCTGATCAATCTGGCCCATGGGGGTCCCCACAGGGAACGTGTGAGTCATATTTCCTTGGAGTCGTTGCAGATGGATTCTCTGAGGGCCCTGATCCAGTGGGCTTTGAGCTAGAACCAATGCTGTGGGCAGCCTGCAGTCCTGCCCCCGGCCTGGGAAACATTTACTCTTGCCCACGGCGAGGGAGCCTCAGAGGCAGCCGTGAAGACCAAGACATCACCAGCATGTAGGAAATGCAGAGCCGATACTAAAGGGGTGCCATCCACCAATTGCAGTGACTGCTCCCTGGGGGTCTGCATGGTGGTCTGGGAGGGAGGAGGGCAGACTGGTGCTTGTCTTGATGCTCGCCATATTTGCTGGTCCATGCTTGGCTGACCCTTCCACTTCTGCACATTCCTTTCCTTATGGAAAGCATTAGGCAATGGGATGGAGAGTCAGGAACTCAAATATGGATGCTCCTGTGTCATGACTGACGGACAACTTGTACTTGCCCTTTAACGCCATGTCCATTTCCCCTCTTTCAAATAATTGTGCCCCCAACCACTACATCAGATTCTCAATCATGGTCACCTTCATGTACCGCACATGAGGTTTTTCAGAATCACTGAAAAGTTTCTATGCATTTTTTTGCACGGAACTAAACCAATATGCTGACTGTCGAGTGGACCCTCACCCAAAGCTGCCTCACTGAGTATTTCTGAGACTGTGAACTCTTCTGGGACCAGAGATCCCACCTCTCATGGGCAGCAGGTGGTTTTAACGGACCCCAATGCTCTTTCAGTTAGGATTCCAGCAGTTGACCTGCAGGCTAGGGGCACCTCTCTTGGCTCACAGTCACACTTAGGACAGGAGCTCACTGTCCTAAGACTGGCAATTATTATTTATTCTTTAATAAATAATTAAAGGGATGAGGCAGACAAGTTGATCCAGTGGCTGGAGAGGGTGGGGCAGACTCTGCTGCAGAATACCATGTTGTAGTATAAGCATGGGTCCAGGAGACTCCAGCTTACAGTCTGCCACCCATATCCAGAAACAGGAGGGGCATGCAATTTCTAGATTCCTCTTTGTGGATGTCAGATGCTGGAAGTTGATTTTAATTCTTTTGTGCATTTGACGTATAAAAATCCACAAATTCATAAAATGCTCCCAAAAGAGAATACAAGAAAACACAAAAATAAGTCGGTGACTATCAAGAGCTGGGGAAAAGGGAAGGAGCTCTGGGGTAACACTAGACTGCTAACTACAAAGTCGGGGTTCAAACCCACCAGTCACTCAGAGGGAGAGCCCCTGAGGCTTTCTGCTTCTGTAAATAATACAGTCAGGGAAACTTTACAGCAGTGTTCTGAGTCAGAAGCAACCCAATGGTCGTATTCCTGTTTATTTTTTGGTCTGATTTGGAGAAAGAGGTAGGAAAGTTACTTAAGGAGTGAAGAGTTTGTTTGGGGCGATGGCAGTCTCTCCGAAACGGGCAGCAATGTTGGTTGGACCATGTAGTGAAATCAGTGTCACTGAATTGCATATTCAGAAATGACAAACGTCTATCGCTCACCAAATGAAACGCAATAAACTCATTAGTCACCATGAGAGATGGCTCTCACATGCTGACTTTTTTTGGGAAATAAAACTACTGGGAAAGAAGCATGGATACAAGTCTTTCCTATGAAAACTGTACTTACAGTTGCTAGATAGGCCAGATTTCTGAGGAACTCTAGCTAGTAAATATAAATAGAATGGCAAGGAAGATCATTGTTTTACAGCCTCCAGTTAATAAGTAATTCAGGCCAGAGCCATTAGTCATTGCTATAACCATTAGACTCCTGATTGATTCTTAGGATGCCACATTGTTAGTCACAGACTATCACTGCCACTGAGGGCAGAAAAGGCACAGAGAGACAGAAGCACTGATGAAGCTTCGCCTCAGAGCCTTTGCGACAAGGAGCGTGATGGCTGTGCTATGGCAATCATCTTTCCCATTCACAGGATCCCTATGGAAGGAGCCTGTCCAAGACCTAAGCCAGGAGCCGAACAAACCTTGATTCCCTGAACTAGTTGATAGAAACGCATGCGCGCGTGTGTGTATGTGTATGTGTGTGTGTGTGTGTGTGTGTGTTTGTATGGGGGGGTGTGGTGTAAAAGAACAATTGAAAGTTTATCAAGGGGGAATCATCAGAAATACCCACGGTTGGGACAACTGACCTCGTTTCTTCATAACAGGGACCAGAGGAGAGAAGGGAAGTATCAAAAGAAGACAGTTTTAGATCCGTGTAGTTCAAAGGAAGTACAAGGTAAACTGAAGTACAAGTCACCTATGTAATTAAAACTTCCAAGGAGACATATTAAAGAAGCATGTTAATTTTATTTAACACATATCAAGCATATCCAAATACCATTGTGATATAGGATCAGTTTAAAATTAAGTATTTTGCCCCCTCCTCCTTTTGTATTATACTTTTGAAATCTGGTGTACATTTTAAGAAACTCACAAAATCCACTGCCAGAGTCTGTTCCGACCCTTAGTGACCCTGCCGGACAGAGCAGAACTGACTCTATGGGGTTCTGAGCCTGTATTTCTTTGTGGGAGTCTCTTCTTTTTCCTGTGGAGTGGATGGTGGGTTCAAACTGTTGACCGTGTGTTTAGAAACCTATTACACTACCAGTCCTTTTCCTATGACCAGCACATCTTGGTTTGGGCCTGCCACATTTCACTTGTTCGCAGATACCTGTACCTGAGGGGACTGTGCTGAATAACAACTAAATACAACATGAGAACAGCATTTGAATTATTGCTTGATCAGACCCATTGCTAAAAAAAAAATCAGGATGAAAGGAAGACTTACACTATGAATTCCACATAGGAGGACATAAAGGCAGTTTTGCTCTTCCAGGGACTCTTATCCCTTCCTTGAGTAGTGCAAACGGGGAACACATGCCGCGGTTAACCTAAAGGTTGGCAGACAGTGCATCTACTCCGACCTGCCTCTGAGGACAGGCCTGGCAGTCTGCTTTCAAAGACCCAGCCACAGGCAACCTCGTGGGGCTCAGCTCCACACTGACACCCGTGGACCACCTGACCCGCCATCCACTTGATGGCATAACAATCCTTCAGTTTGTTATAGATGCTTACTTTTTAGTGAGGCAATTGAGGCCCACCGAAAGATTGAGGGGTAAAGTGTCATTTGAAACACTTTAGCCCCCAAACCCCATAAGAGTTCCAATAGCAACACATTAATAATTGCTGGATGAAGTGGATAGGGATTTCGACCTGGGTGATCTTGAAGGTCGCTTTGCAATTGAACGTTCGAGGTGCCGCCTGCGTCCTGAGCCTGAGTCTCCCTGGTGTGAGAAGAGACCTGGATTACCCACGTGGCAAAAACTGTCAGTGGCCCTCAGGTGCCACTGCACAAAGGCTTGGAGATGTGCTTCTGAAAGGCCACCGCCACGGAAGCCCTCTGGGAACAGGGCTGCTCAGACTCTGGAGCTCCCCCGAACAGACTCGACACCACGGTCATGGCTGTGGACAGGGACAAGTTCCCGAAGCGGGACGTCACTGTCATCCGGACGGGGCTCTCTCCTTGAACCTGCGTAGGGAGGGGGCTTCACCAACCCCAGTAAACAACAGAACCTGGCCGAGGAAGCCTGCCCCTATGAAGCAGACCAATGCAGACTGCCCCGCAGGGGGGTGGGGACCACTGGACGCGCCACATGCGTCACTTACCGGACTCGAGGCAGGACGCATGTCCTTCATTAGCACTAATGGAATTTCAAGGTCAATGACCAGTCATAAACATCAGTCCTAAATTAAGTGTATCCTAGGCTCTGTGCCCAGAGGAATTTTCCCCCTCTCTTTTTTCTTAAAAGCCAGTGGCTTGGGAGACAGGGCGGTGTCAAAAATACAGTTAACCTTTTGAGATGGAAAAAAAATGCCCAACAACCCCCTATGATCGATCCTATTGATTTCCTCGCCTGCACTTAACTCATCAAAAAGGCTTGCCCATTTTTTAAAAATCCCAGTTTCAGGGAGATTCTCCTCCTCTGCTCGCCTGCTTTCTCTCACTTCTTCCTTCTCTTTCTCCTGAGAGCAGCTCGCTCTCAGCCCACTGAGGAAGCCTCATCCAAGGAGAGTGACTTGGGTCTGGCTGGATTGCCGACGACTCCAAAATGCTGCCCCCATCACCCGCGGGGCTTTGTGTTACGGAGAGCAGCTTCTCCGCCTGTCACTCTCCCTTCTCCTTCCCAACGGCTGGGGCGATCCTTGCACTCCTTGTCATACAACATGACTCATACGTTCAGCTTCAGAGGTACAAAGAAGACAGAAATAAATGAGGGAGGTGCTAAAGAGGCATCTCTCTCTCTCTCTCTCTCTCTCTCTCTCTCTCTCTCTCTCCCTCTCTCTCTCTCTCTTTCCTCTGCTGGGAGGATGAGTCAGGAGGAACAGGCGATCATAGCCATCATTGCACACTACTCTTCATTCAGACTGGGAGCCCGATGGACTCTGAGCTATTAGGAAATCCACAATAACTCCATTCAGAGAGTCTGACGTGGGCACCTGGGGTCCCTATGGGTTCAAATGTACATGATTTTGCCAAACCACCATAACGACCTTGGGCTCCAGGGGCCATTACCAACAGCAATTCTGGAGTTGATCCTGGAAACCCAAGTTTTGATGACTTCAAGCACTGCCTTTCCTGCACTGGTGCTTTGGCTGTCCATGCCCGGGCTTTCCCTGCCTCCTTCCAATGCTCTGTGCAGTGCAGCAGGGGGTGGAGAACCAGCCCACTGACTGGAGACACAGGCAAGGCCCCCCTGTTGGCCTCAAGTGGTACTCCATGGTGAAGAATTCTACAAGCAGATCTCCCTGTCGGGCAGCCCTTCTGGACGCAGACAATAATGATAACCTTTCCTTAACAGGGCTTGCTCCAAATTGAGGAAAGAGGGCTCCAGACCTTTCTGGTCCCTGTGGTCCCTGTCAGTCTTTCCTCTCAAGTGGGGGGTCTGTTGTACTGCCTCCCAAAGCCAGTCAATAAGGAAAAGAAAGCACCTTGCTTTCACGCCCCTATCATCTCTATCAGCATACCCTCCCATCTGGAAGGTTTAGGCAGGGTAAAATCCAATTCCTCTCTGCAGAAGCCAAGGAATCCTCTGCAGTTCTATTGTGAAACTCCTTTTTGTCTCCCCGGGCTGAAAGGGTGAGCCTTATCAAGCCAATACAATCTTCTCTCCCAGGACAGACTAACACTGACTTTAAACAATCTGAATAAATAGCTTAGTCTTTTCCCCAAGTCTCTTTGCTTCCATCTCGGCTGGAGAACGAAGGACTATGGATTATCATTTTGATTACAAATACATTTCTATCTGGAGGACGATCTACAAAGAACTGAAGTCACCTCTATAAATTTAAACAGATTCCAGTTAGCCCTGAAGAATTTAGTCTTCTCCCTGCCCTACCCGCTCCAAACGCCTTGGTCCTTCAAAGATGTTACATGAGACAGATGTCAAAATAGTATAATGAACAGCAATGCCAAATCTAATGAATTAGGGGAAAAGAGAGCCACATGCTGAGATTTTCAGATGAAATCAGGTAATGACAGGGAAGAAAAATGAAGCCACATTTTAAAAACAGCTCAAGAGTCCAAAATGCAAGGTGTAGAGAGACGGCTAGCAGGAAGAAACCAGCATTCATCATATACATGCCTTTCAGCCTGATGGTTTGACTTGGGCAAAAGAGAAAGAAAATGGAATTGAAAGGGTCCCTGGGGCTGGAAGTAGTCAGTAAGAGAAGTGTGTATATCAATTGTCAGTGAGGGCTTCAGCCCCGTTGTCAGTGACTTTGCTAAGGTGATGGCTTTTGGAAGATGCCTTATAAGAGGTTTGTGAACCCAATTCATGTTTCCAACAACTTCTCTGCACTTGCTATTCATTGCGCTCAGGTAGAGGGATGTATGCAGCTCCCAGGGGTCTGGACCGACATGCAGCATGCCTGCATCCAGAGCCTGCACACCTCAGAAAGGTATTCAAGGTAATCTCTGTCTCTGTCTCTCTGTTTGTCTGTCTGTCTGTCTCTCTCTCTCTCACATACACACACACATACACACACCTCTTTAAACCCAGCTATTCTGCTTCTAGGAGTCTATCTTATAGATATGAGGGGGGTGCCTAGGAAACACTGGGATTGTGCTGGGCAGAGCAGAACTTTTGCAGTACACATCTCCCCCCCCCCTGCCCCCGCCCCCGCCGCAGGGTAAGCATCTTCGCTCTAAGTTAGTGCAACCAGTGGCATTCCCTGGGAAGGTTCTCTCTGGTCACAGGGAATTGTTCTGCAAAAGCAGTTTCTCTTGCGCCTTTTGTGTGATGGCCAATTTAAGAGAACAGCTTGTGGTTGTTGAAATTTGGCTTTCTGCTCTGGATAATTGCCTCAGAAACTGTTGTGACATTGATCACAGTTTACAAGGACAGTGTTACAGGAAAAACTCAAATGTATGAGTGGTATTCTTGTTTCAAAAAAGGGGAAATGGTGATTGATGAAAAACTTCATTCCGGATGTCAACTTCATAAACGGATGAAAACGTCAACTTGTAGTACACTTGGAGTTAGTCCCCCCAGGTCAGACTGCTAACCAAGCTTTCTATTTAGAGGACCTAAAAAGATTGCATGATAGTGCTCAACAAAAAAGGCCTGATGTGGCAGAAGGGGGACTGGTTTTGCCACCATGACAAGGCACCTGCTCATGCAGCCATCTTTGTGTGACAGTTTGGGGCAAAACCCAGCATGCCTCTCTTGCCCCATGTACGCACCTTACTCAGTGGACTTCACTCTGTGTGATCTCTTTTTGTTTCCGTGAATGAAGAGGGACATGAAAGGACAGCAATTTGGCAGCACAGAAGAGGTGAAGAAAAAAAAATGAGAGAGGTGCTGTCAGCTATCCAAATAGATGAGTTTGAAAAATGTTTTCAAGAATGGAATCATAGATTTTTTTTTTTTGGCATCACTGCCCTCAGGTGGTGGGAGTAGGAGGCCCAGCCTTTGCTCCGTGGAGCTGGAATTGAACCTCCATCCCAGTGGGCTGCAGTCCCGCACACAACCACTACGCCACCGGGGCTCAGCTCTTGGAATCATAGATTTAACAAGTACATTCAGTGTAATGAAAAGTACTTTGAATGTGATAAAGTTGTTTTGTAAAAAAAAAAAAAAAATTAAAAACAGTTTTTGGGAAAAAAATCCATTTTGGGGGTTCTCCCTCGTATGCTCGCAGCAATGTGCAAAAGATATTAGCATAAAGATGCTTATTGCAGCACTGTATCGGCAACACTGAAAACCGTTTAAATTGCAATCAAAGATTAGCTGGCTAATAGTAAGTTAAATCTGAGTTCTAGACAACAAAAATACCAGGCAGTTTATTAAGAGAGAATTGCATTCTGGCATGGAAACATGATATATTGTTAAGCTGAAGTGGCCAACTTCAAAATAGTCCACAGCAGGATTCTACTTGATTATGCATAGAAACTTCATGGAAAGAGACACAAGCTTTCAGTAATGGCT
>PVJH01026412.1:0-30200 GCA_004026705.1 Nesogale talazaci
TCCCTCCCTCCCTCCCCTCCCCCATGAATCCTTAATAATTTACAAATTGTTATTACTTTTTCATATCGTACACTATCGGATGTGCCCCTTCGCTCACTTCCCTCTTATCCGTGCCCCAGAGGGGAGGTTATATGTAGATCCCTGAAATTGGTTCCCCCTTTCTACTCCACCCTCCCTCTACCCTCCCAGTATCACAGAAAGGATGTTTTATGTAGCATATTTTTATAAGGTGCACTCTGGGGACTTTTCTTCTTTATGTTCCATATTATTGTTTGTTTTGTGGAGGTGGTTTAAGGTTAAATCAAATGTTTTTCATAAGTTTTTTTTGGGGGGGGTATCACTGTGGGCCCAGCCCCACAGCTGGAATTGAACCTCCGTCCCAGTGGGCCGCAGTCTCGTGCACAACCACTATGCCACCGGGGCTCAGCCCTTTCATAAGAATTTTATGTCTGGGCTGAGCCCCAGTGGCATAGTGGTTGTGCGCCGGACTGCGGCCCACTGGGTTGGAGGTTCAATTCCAGCTCCATGGAGCAAAGGCTGGGCCTCCTACTCCCACCACCAGAGGGCAGGCATGCCTAAAAAAAAAAGAATTAAAAAAAAAAAGAATTTTATGTCCTCCATGAATGTAAATGAGAGTTCTCTAAAATAATCCCTGTTGAATTTGATGCTTGCAGTGTGTCCAGGAGCCCTGGCGGTGCTCTTGGGTAAGCTTGTCAGCTGGTGTGTGGGAGAAAGATGAGGCTGGCTGCTGCCGTAGAGACGGAGAGCTCAGAAAGCCGATGCACTATGGGATTGGCTCCTTGCAAAGGCAGGGGGTTGACTTATCCTATAATACAGCCTTTTATTTTTTTTGGGGGGGGGGGCATCACTGCTCTCCGGTGGTGGGAGTAGGAGGCCCAGCCCCACTGCTGGAATTGAACCTCCGTCCCAGTGGGCCACAGTCCCGCGTACAACCACTACGCCACCGGGGCTCAGCCCTAATACAGCCTTTTAGGTTATTTGTTCACTCATTGTTTATATGATGAGGAATACTTTCCTTTCATTTACCCAATGATTGTTTTCCTTAATTGGTGTTTCAGAGTTATTTTGAATTTGTTTTCCATGTTTCGAAAAGCATGTGTGCCTTAGCCTTTTTTTTTTTAAATAATTTTATTGGGGGCTCTTACAGCTGCTACAACATTCAGTACATCATTTGTATCAAGCACATTTGCACACGTGTTGCCACATTCATTTCCAAACATTTTCCACTTGAGCCCTTGGTACAAGCTCCGATTTTTAAAACAAAAGAAAAAGAAAAAAAACTCCCTTTTCCCCTCCTCCCGCTTTTTTTTTTTAATGAATCATATTATTGGGGCCTTAGCCTTTTTTTATACTTATCACAGATGAGCCATAGGTTGTAGGTTGTTCTTGGAAGGATTTTATTCCTTTAACTGACCTCTTTTTTTAAAAAAAACCTCCTGCATTGACTTTTGGAATATTTTATACCTCTTACTGACATACTTTGAGTTTTCGTGTTAAAGAAGAGTATGTGAGACACACCCATTTTTCATAGTAAGCAAGCAGTGTCCCATGTATCCAGTACCCAGCTTGTGAAACCAGAAGTGTTTAGTTTGTGTGTCAGTTCTATTATAGGAAAGTAGTATAGCAAAGGGAAAAAAGGGATTTAAGTAAGTGTAATGGGAATGAGGCGCCCTAGTGGGCCAGTGGGTTACCTGGGGCTGTGAATTGTGTAGTCTGCCATTCCAATCCACCACTTGTGCCCTGGGAGGACGATAAAGCTTTCTGTTTTGCAGAAGACATGTGGTCTCAGAACAATTCTACTCTTTCCTGTAAGGTCACTCAAAGTCAGAATCAACTCAATGGCAGTGGGTTTGAGTAAATAAAAGATTTCATATTGCAGGAAAACATTGGTTTTCATTAGACTTTAAGTGAAGGCTATTGCTTCCTTTTAGTAGTACTGGCAATAGTTATTCATTAGTATTTTTACTTTTCTATGGGGAGGTACTTTGGTGGCCTTTCCTGGGTTTTGGAGTGAGCTGGGAAGCCATAAGGTTGAGACTTTCTGCTCTGGTAAAGATGGGGTGTCTTACAAACATGAAAGGGCAGCCTAGTCAGTCCTATAGGGGCTCCTTTAATTGAAATTGATGGTACTGGCTTTGGATTGTATACAAACTACATGCAAAATGTTTCAAAAAAAATTTTTTTTGGGTGGGGGGCATCACTTGCCCTCAGGTGGTGGGAGTAGGAGGCTCAGCCTTTGCTCCGTGGAGCTGGAATCGAACCTCCATCCCAGTGGGCTGCAGTCCCGTGCACAACCACTGCGCCACCAGGGCTCAGCCCTTGTTTCAAAAATTTTGTGGACAAGTTTCTCCACAAACTTTGTCATGTAGGTTTATTGAATTGTGTTGACTACTTCTTGGACCTAATTGCAAATTAGCTTCTTTTTCCTTTTTAACTTGTTTTAGTTATCTAGTGGCGCTGTAACAGAAGTACTATAAAAATGACTTTAATGTTATTTCTGTTCTGGCAGTGAATCCATTTTATTTTATTGTAGTTTAGAAGTGTGAATTTAAAAAAAATGTGTGAATTCAGGGGTGTGAACTCTAGGACAAGACTTTCTCTGTTCACTTGAATGAAAGGTCCAGGTGTCTCTGAGCTTCTATTCCTGAGTCATCTCCGTATGACTTTATAGCTCTCTTCCCCTATCTCTGCTTCCTTAATGTGCTCTTTCTATATTTTCTAAAAGATTGACTCAGAACATCCTGTACTAGTCCTATCTCATTAATATTACAAAAGGTAGTATATTCCCATATGAGATTATAACCATAGGCAAAGAGCACAGAATTTACCATTTTTTTGAGGGAGAGGATATAATCCATAACAACTGTTTTTCTCCTTTAGGCCAAGAGACAACAGCGAAAACTGAATTTCTTAATCACCCAGACAGAGTTGTACGCCCATTTCATGAGTCGCAAACGAGACATGGGTCATGATGGAATCCAAGAAGAAATCCTCAGAAAGCTGGAGGACAGTTCTACTCAGAGACAGATCGACATTGGGGGGGGCGTAGTAGTAAATATCACACAAGAAGATTATGGTGAGTCCTGGTTCAAAAATTAGATGAAGTGGTACCCTATCTGAGGTTAGATAGAAGGCTCCCTGGAGGCACTGTGGGCTAGCATTGGGCTTGCTCACTCCAGGTTGGCAGTCTGAACCCACCAATTGCTCCATAAGGGAAAGCTGTAGCTGTGTGTTCCTGTGAAGATTGACGGTGTTAGAAACCCTGCGTATGGTTACTGTGGATCTGAATTGATTTGATGGCAATTAGTTTGGTGGGCTTTTTTTCATGATTAATATATGTTATTAACTTACAATTTTTATTGATAAGGCAATAAATCAAAAGAGATTATTATATTGAAATAGGGATGGTGTGTGTTTGTACAACAACTATCTAAAATCAATTTTATTAGAGTACTTTGAAAGGATATGGTTATATAATTTTGTAAATTAGGGGACATTTTAACTCTTTGCTGTGCTTATAAACATACAAGGTTTTGAATTGGAAAAGTTAGGGGAACAAATGGCAACAGAGAGAAACATTTCTAAAAAGATGCTTAGCGGTGCAAGCATGAAGAAAAGTATTCAGTCTTATATTTTTGTGGCCCCACAGGAAAGGGTGGGATTTGAGAGGAGGTTCACCATGAGTAGTGGCCAAGATCATGTTCAGTTAGGAATAAAAAAGGAGGGTGAATGCTTTAAAGTATCTTGAGGGTTACACACTCTATTTCTTCATCTGGGATCATTTCTCCCAGCATCCAGCTATCAAAGTTTGAATCCTCCTGGTCACATCGCTTCATGGAAAAAAAATCCCAGGACTAGGAACCAGTAGAGCTACGTCCCTGGGTGGTTTTAGTGAATTGACTTTAGCTCCTGGAGCACATGGCAGCCTTCTGCCTGTGTTGCTCATTCTGCTCATAGCTCATCAGTGAAAGAAGTGAAGCCTTTCCCCAACCCTAGTGACTCAAAGGAGAAATTGAATAAGGGACTGGGGTGGCGGGGGGGACTCTTCATTTGAACTCTTGGAGGAGATCATCTGATAATATACAAGTTTTCTTTTTCAGATAGTAATCATTTTAAGGCCCAGGCCCTGAAGAATGCTGAAAATGCCTATCATATTCATCAAGCTCGGGTGAGTCTTAAAGATTAAAAGATAGACTGCAATTGACCCTGAAAATACCCCACAGCCTCTGTACTTTAAGTACCTTCCTGTAGTGTTTTCATTTCCAGTTAAGTCATTGACCAATATGTGTACATCTGTGTGTATATATGAGCAAGTATAGGGTGTAAGTTTTAGGAGTGTGTTGAATTGAGGCCAGGACAGTTTGCTTAGTTTTTGCCCTCTTGACTCATATGTAAATACATCATGGTTGTTTGTGAAAAAGAGAGTCATCATGCTTCGAGATTGCTCACTTCTTTCTCTCTCTCACACACACACACACACACACACACACACACATACACGCACACGCACTTTAGTAATAATTTGTTCTCTGGTACTTGTGATACAGTGATGAATATTGAAATGAGAAATAAACTTTGCAGTTAAATTGAATTGAATAAAGAAAACAGTTTACTAAACTGATATACCTTTGACAAGGTCCAAATAGTAAATCCCTTCATGAAGCAGTTAATGTTATAATGTGGATTGGTATAAATCCATCAATAAAATTAATTTCCGGGCTGAGCCCCGGTGGTGTAGTGGTTGTGCACGGGACCGCAGCCCATTGGGTTGGAGGTTCAAATCCAGCAGCAAAGCTGGGCCTCCTACTCCCACCACCAGGGGGCAGTGATGCCCCCCCCAAAAAACAAAACCAACAAACAAAATATTTTTTCCTAACCCTAACTCCCCCCCCCAAAAAAAAAAAAAAAAAAAAAGAAAGAAAGGGCTGAGCCCCAGTGGCGTAGTGGTTGTGCACAGGACTACGGCCCACTGGGTTGGAGGTTCAATTCCAGCTCCCAGGAGCAAAGGCTGGACCTCCTACTCCCACCACCTGAGGGCAGTGATGCCTATAAAAATATATATATAAAAAAATAAAAATAAATTATTTTCCAGATTAATTAACTTTATTTCTTATATCTACCTACATTTATGTATAAAATCATAAAAAATTATTTTCCATTGTCTTTATAATTATCATGTTCACTAAATTAGTAATATACTTGAATGTAATATACTCTTTTATATGTAAAATCATCTTATATAATGTTGGAGTTTGCAGTCATAATTTTATCCTAGTTATTTTTCTTGGATAGGGTACAGATGTTGGCACTGGAGATTTTATTTACATTTAGTATTCTTTTCCTCTTATAATTTTTTTTCTGATTTATTTTCCAGACAAGATCATTTGATGAAGATGCAAAAGAAAGCCGAGCAGCTGCTCTACGGGCAGCAAACAAGTCTGGAACTGGGTTTGGGGAGAGCTATAGCTTGGCAAACCCATCTATCCGGGCCGGGGAGGATATTCCACAGCCCACAATTTTTAATGGCAAATTAAAAGGTTATCAGCTGAAAGGCATGAATTGGTTGGCCAATCTCTATGAACAGGTGAGGCTATATGACCTTTTCATTCCCACTCTCTTTCGAGTGGTGGCTGTTCCTAAAGTTGTTGTCTCAATGTAATTAGAGAATGGGCACGGCTAGTGTTTTAATGTTTGGTCGTCTTTTATTTTTTTATTTTTTTTCTTTTTTTTTTATTTATTTTTTTTTGGGGGCATCACTGCTCTCAGTGGTGGGAGTAGGAGGCCCAGCCCCACTGCTGGAATTGAACCTCCGTCCCAGTGGGCCGCAGTCCCGCGCACAACCACTACGCCACCGGGGCTCAGCCCCTTGGTCGTCTTTTAAAGTTTTATTCTTTGACAAGAAACAGAAAGATGTCTTTTTTCATAACCTGGGAAGTACTTCTATTATGTAGTTTGTTGTGTTCTTAGTAAACCTGCTTGTTTGCTGTTGTACCTGAGTTACATTAGCTAAAGGACCTGTTTATGGTTCACAGCTGGCCTGCTTATGCCCTCCTTTAAGGCTCACAGTTTGAGCTATAGAATCGGCAACAGGAATCCTTGTAGCCACGTGTAATAGTGCTGAGGTGAGGTGTACTCAGTCAACATTTGCTTCAATAAACCTGTCATTTTGGTTGTTTCTCTTGGCGATGGGGTGAACGCTGTGCAATGGAATGCCCGCGGTGTTGATATATGTGTTTCCCCCCAGGGTATTAATGGCATCCTTGCTGATGAAATGGGCCTCGGTAAAACAGTACAAAGCATTGCCCTCCTGGCTCATCTGGCTGAGGTGGGTAGATGCAATTTTTCCATCTTCCTTTCTCTAGATCCTATTGCCATTTTTTACTCCTATTTGTATACTTGTTTTATTATTCAGACATTCACTGATTAGATAAGTGAATATCATCCACTGATAAGGCACTGAGCTAGGCTCTGTAGCATTTTCAAGACCCTAAGATTGGTTTTTGCCCTTTATGCGGGAGCAGAGTATAGTATAACACTTTGGTTTTCTACAGAGCTACAGAGTTTTCGATCCCTTATTGAGAGCCACCAATTGAAGAGGGAGGACATTGTAGTTAGTTCAAAACACCTGATTTCACTTCTCAACGTTGCCCTTCCTAACAATGTAGAAGTATGTGAACTACCTACCCTCTTTTCCACTACTTCTCTCTTAACTTTCAGAGGGATGGTGCAATGGGAATGATGGCTACCTTGTAGGCATTTTGTGAGAATTAAGTGAGATACTATGTGTAAAAGTACTTTGGAAAAAATAAAAGGTAGGCTCTTCTATCACATTAAAAAAAAAAGAAAGCTGTAAACCATACAATAAAATTGTTAGGATAATCTAGTATGGCTTATAAGCCTATAATGACATATAGTCGTCATGTCCTACGTGCTTTAGCAAAGGATATAAATTAAGACTTGAAAGAGGTCCAGGGAGGGAGAAATTTTTTTTTTTATATTTTTTCCCAATGATTTTTTGGGGGGTTCTTACAGCTCTTACAACATTCCATACATCATTTGTATGAAGCATATTTTTACACATGGTGCCATCTTCATTTCCAAATACTTTCTACTTGAACCCTTGATGTAACTCCTCTTCCCCCCCCCTTTTCTTTTTTTAAATTTTTTATAAATCATTTTATTGGGGGAGGGAGAAATTTTTTATCAAAGTGTGGGCAAACAGCTTTATTCCTATTCTTAACTGCTTATTCTAAACTAATTATAATTTTGAATAAAACATTTTCAGGTTTTCTGTGGTTCACTGATCCATTTTTTTTTGTTGTTGCAGAGAGAGAACATTTGGGGACCTTTCTTAATAATTTCTCCTGCTTCTACACTTAACAATTGGCACCAGGAGTTCACTAGATTTGTTCCTAAATTTAAGGTAAAAATAAATCCAACAAAAAGTTACGTTGCTCATTAAAATAAACTTCTTGATTCTTCCAAGTGTCTTACTGACTTATCTAATTGCTTCCACTACTTTTTTTCCCCCCCAAAGTATATTGCATTCATTTCCTATAAAGATTACTATTGGGAGCAGAAAGAGAGCTTATACAATTTTATATTTCTTTTGTGGGGAAACCACAGTTCAGTGTGAGCGAATTGCTGCAGTGGGCACATGAATTGTTGCTCCAGATCTGACTGTTTTAATAGAAAATGATCTATCTTGTTGTTACCAGATTTTGGCAAATCTTGAAGTTGAGGCTGATACCCTTAATTTATGGTGCTGTTTTTGTATTTAGAAATGATTTGTCCTCTATTCTTCAAAACCAGGTTTTTACTCTCAGAGGCTAGAATGTCTAAGTAGATAAATGTGAAGGGTGGTTTAATTATTTCAGATGATAATAATTGAGCTATCAGGTGATCAGGTAAATAGGTTCCATTGAGTAAAGACATGAATAAAATTGAATGGAGCTTCCTATGGAGAGAAAGATAAAAAAGGAGTGATAGGGTTTATTGTTTTCAAATAAAAAGGGGAATAAGTTACATATGTGTTAAAGTAATGTTTCATTGATTTTTATCTGGGTTCCATATTGAGGAATGAGCACACAATCTCTGAGATTTGGGGTTTTCATAACATTCCTATGTTCCGTATGGGACTTCTGGGATATCCTACAGGGGTACATTTGTGGCTGACTGGAAAATTTTAAAGCTGTTTACAAGGCACATTGAAGCTTGTCACTTTTAACTTGACTGACTTGAAACTTTAAAGAAGACAGACCATTTAAGGCAGTTATTTATTGAATATATTCTCTTGAGGATGATCATATAATGGCATGTGGAGTTCACTGTGTTTTATCATTTTAAAAAATTGTGTAAGTTTATTCTTGTAACACACGGAATTAAATATAATGTTCAGTACATATTGAACAATCAAATTGAAATTTCCAATCCACTTTCAGTTCTTCTACTGGCCAATAGATGGCATTGTGATGCTACTTAAGTCTTGACTTTTTTTTTGGCACCTTTTTCTTTACCTTGACCTTAAGCCTGAAACTCTGCTTTTATTTGCATATTAAATTTCCTTTTGGTATCCTAGTTTAAGGGTCGGTAAACTATGGCCTGTTGGTAAATTCGAGTAACCATTGTTTTTATAGCCCCTGAGCCAAGAAAGATTTTTAAGTTTTTTTAATTTTTAATAATATTTTATAGATTTTTTTTTTTTTGAGAGCAAAGGTGGTGAAAATTTATACAGCAAATTAGGTTTCTGTTTGACAAATTCCACACAAAGTTTTGATGTTATTGTTCCCTTTCCGGTGCTCCCGTCTCCCTTTTCTAAAGTGACCAGATTTTAAGCGGGACACCATTGATGGGGGATGGGGGTGAGAGGTGGGAGATGGTTCTTGATTGAAAATTTGCTCTATAAAGAGCAACAAAAATTTTCATAAACTGCAAAAATAGTATTGTAATATATTTATTTTAATTTTAAAATGCGCAGGACATTGTTAAATTGTTAAAAAGTGGGATGTCTGGTCACCTTACCCTTTCTCTTGACTCTCATCTTTGCTTTTAAGTCAAGGTAACCTTTGGGCTCCTGCTAATGCTTTTGAAGTAAGGCACTGATCTTACGTGTAATGTCTTTTGTGTTTGTGTGTGTGCCTGCGTGCGTGCGCCCATCACTGCCCTCTGGTGGAAGTAGGAAGCCCAGGCTTGCTCCTGGAGTGCTGCTGCTGGATTTGAACCATCAACCCTGTGGGCCACAGTTCCACACACAACCACTGTGCCACCGGGGCTCAACCCTTACTTGTAATTTCTTTTGTGTGTCTCTCTGCTATTTGGCTAAAATATGCCTTTGAGAAAGGCCCTGTTTTCAGATAAAAGAGTATCTTGGAGAGATAACATCATAGAGGTCTCGGTTCTCTAGTGTTCCAATGTGCCTTGTTTTGTCGTTGTTTCTCAGTTCCTTTTTAAATAAAAATTTGATTTCTGGTTCATATTTCTCAGCCATTCTACCCCGGATCAGAATGGTCTGTGGTGGAAGTTAGGCACCATCTAGTTCTCCTGGTCTCTAGGTCTCCTAGTTCTCCTGGTAGGAGGCCGGCTCGTGTAGACTTGTTTCTTCTTTGTGCTGAAGTTGAAAGCCTCATCATTCTGCTGAGGAGCAGCTGGTGGTTTGAACCCACTTTGCAGTTAACAGCCCAACATGGAGCTACGAGGCCATAAGGACTTCTTAAGTATCCATAGGTGTGTGTAAATATAAACATATGGGTACAGGCACATATATTCACTGTACATGCAGTGTACGCCTCATATATAATCACCTTCCAACACTGGTTTATGGATTTGAAATCATGGTACTACAGCGTCATGGGTCAACTCAGTCAGAAATCATGGTCCTCATCCTATTGAAAGGAGTCCTGTCTGGGGACGTTAAAGCTCCTGAGTGGCCAGCGCAGACCCAGCCATGGCCTCTGCTTCCTAGGAGTAAAAAGGTGGCCCAAAGCACAAAGAAGCAGGAGAACTGGATGATGCCACTTCACAGACTCTGCAACCCTCGGAGGCCCTTCTCCCCTGTCCTGTGGTGCTTCTCACTGTGGGTCAGTTCAGCTGGATTCAAGGAGCCCTGATGGAGGTACTCTCTTCCTTGCTAAGGTGCTAGCTGGGAGGTGGGAGTTTCAAACCCACGAGCCAATTCAAGGGTAAAATGAGGCTGACTGATTCCAGAAGATTTACAGTCTTGGAAACCTGCTCTAGGGTCGCTGTGGGCCAAAAAGGAGCTGTGGTGGCAGGGTGGGTTCTGCATTGGGCTGTTAACCACCCGGTCAGCAGTTTGAAACCATCAGCTGCTTCCTAGGAGAACGTGTCAATGAATTTGGAGTGTGGCCTTTTATGGGCCAGAATCAAATCAGTGGCAATGAGTTTGGCTTTTTCTGGGTAACCATACTTTGACCTGTTCTCTCCTATGTATGTATCTGTGCCTACCCACTTATCAGTTTACCTAAAGCCTGTGTGTTCAAGTGCTCAGTTTCATGTTGCTTATGCTTTGCTAACTATGAGTTCTGATTGCAGTTTTAAATGGTTGGTAAAAAGATAAAAATAATATTTCAAGACACATGGTTTATGAAATTCAAATTCATATATATTACAACATAGCTACACTTTTAAAATGTATTATTTATGACTTCTTTCACACTACAACTGCAGAAGTGAGTAGCAACAGACCATATGGCCTGCAAAGCCTAAAATATTTACTATCTGGCCACTTATACGAAAAGTTTGCTGGCCCAATTGATCCATTGTTCCTGCCATCATTTCTTTAAATTAAACAAAGCCCATTGCCATCAAATTGGTTCAGACTCAAGGTGACCTTCACGCGTTAAAGGGTAGAACTGCTTTGTGGGATTTTCTTGGCTGTCATGTTTACAGAAACATGTCCAGACTTTCTTTTTAGGTGCTGCTAGGTGGGGTTCAGGTAGTCAACCTTTAGGTTAAAGCTTGTTGCACCATCCAGGTACCTGTTAGTCTTTAACTATGTGGAACATAGTTAAAACTAGTCTGTTCAGGTTTATAGTTCACTTCCATTCATAATATTCTTTTTTCTTTTTTTCATAATATTCTTAAATTATGATATGCCGATAATAATAGCCTGAAAGTTCATTTGGCAAATCATCTGAGTAGTGGTCCCGTTAGAGTTTATGGTCAGTGCCTCTAACTTCTATTTCCCATGAAATTTCACGTGTGATTTATTTTATAGTTAATGTACCATTTTTCATTCCTGAAATTATTCTTCCCTCTTATTTTCCTTGATCTTGCAAAAGGGATTATCAATTTTATGTGCTTTTTAAAGAACAACTTTCCTAATGCTTTATTATGTGTCTTCTAATCCATTTTTCTCTTTATTTTTCCGTTGCATGGTCCTTATTTTTATTGTATTTCAGTGGAGCTTAAGTTTAAACTGATTTACGAGCTTTGCCTCCCCCTTCCTTTTTGTAGCAATATTTTTGGGGGGACATAATCCATATGTCAGCATTTCAGTAGTTGGATCATATCAATAAAAGTTTTACAGTTGTTACACAATTTTTTCTAAAGCAGCGCTAGGAAAGTAAAAAAATATCACGACAAAATAATAGAAACTTCAGTGATGCCCCCCCCCCAAAAAAACAAACAAACAAAAACAAAATAATAGAAACTTTTATTAAACAAAAATATCAGGGCTGAGCCCCGGTGGCGTAGTGGTTGTGCGCGGGACTGCGGCCCAATGGGACGGAGGTTCAATTCCAGCAGTGGGGCTGGGCCTCCTACTCCCACCACTGGAGAGCAGTGATGCCCCAAAATTAAAAAAAAAAAAAAAAATCAAAATCTGAATCTAGTGTTTCTCGATATAGCCTCCATCTAAGTCTCTGTAAATCTGAAGGCATTTGGTTAACCCATTGCTTTAACGCTTCTCTAAAGAATTTTGCATTCTTTGAGACACACCATGTCAAAACTTTTTTACGAGTATCTTTTGAGTTTGGGGAACAATAAGAAATATAAAGGGGGAAGAGCAGCATTAGCGCGGATGAAGTAAGGTTTCCCAATGAAATTTCCATTGCTATGTGCATTACCATGGTAAATAAATAAATACATTTTATTGGCCTTAAAAAAAAAACTAATGAAGCTTCGTATTTTCTTTAAATGTTTTATTAAAACCCTTTAATGATTGTCCTGTGTCCTTCAAGAAAATCTCTCACGACTGCATAAGATCAGTACCATTACCTTCTGAATTGATTTCTGTGCCTTGAATTTAACTGGTCCAGTAGATCCACTTGGAAGCCACTGGTTTTGATTGGACCATTTTGTTTGAAGGCGTTCTCATGAAACTATGACAAGCCTATTATCAAGAGAACGTATCTATAACCAGTCACTGATTGCAGAAACGTGTGAAAACTACTTTGCAATAGACTGAGGCAGGGTACTCAGTAGCATTTCTTTTTGACTCCCTAGTACTTTTTCACTTGATCTTAGCCAAAAGGCTGAAAAACAATCAGTAGTACTCTTTTTTTGTTTTGTTGGGTTTTTTTTTTTTTGACGACACCCCCGCCCCCCCAAGCGGTGCACCATTCCTAGAAGTACTGCAATACCAGGTCGATGCGTGGAGTGGACGGAGCACACGCCTATTCCATCTCCTTGCTCCAAAAATCCATTTAATATACTGCCCTCAGATAGAGGACGTGTCAGATATTAAACTGATAAAAACATGTGATCATAGCCAAAAGGCCGAGAAGCGATCACTAGTACTTTTTAACACACTATGCACTGAAGTTTATACCGTGAAAGGTATAAATTGCTCTCCACATACGGCTTTGACTATTCAGAGGTTTGATTTATCGTGCGATATATACATAATATATATTCAGATTTTAATTTGGGATGGTGGTTTGCATATATAATCATTTTTATATTTAATACCTTGTCAAAAAAAAGGGGGTGACCCTTTCACAGGAGTCACCCAATTCATAACAGTAGCAAAATGACATTTATGAAGTCAGCAATGAAAATAACTTTGTGGTTGGGGGTCACCATGACATGAGGAACTGTACTAAAGGGTCACAGCCTGGAAGGTTGAGAACTATTCTCTAGTCTATTATTTCCCCTCCCTCCCTTCTCCTCTTGTCTCTAATAACCAGCACAGTCTGCTGTTTTTAGTATGAAAACCTTCTTTCAGTTTTTTTTAGAATAATGGTCTCATACAATACTGTCCTTTTATGCTTGACTACACTCAGCATAATGCACTCCAAGTCCATTATATCATGAAGTGTTTACCAGTTTCTTTGTTTTCTTTAACGCTGCATAGTTCAAGGGGGTACCCCCTCCCCTTGAAAAAAAAGGAAAAAAGCTCCTCTGGGGAGAGACTTCATAGTACTCATTTTTCTCACTAGGTGAGCAAAAATGGAATCCCAGATTTGACAAATGTATAAAGAGTAATGGAGAGTACTTAACCGGTGTTAATGGTTGTTTTGTTAAAAAAAAAAAGTTTAAATACATAACTTTGGAAAATTCTGAGGTGGTTTTTTATTTTTTCGGTGGGGGTACCCCTTTGTAGTCCATTGTGTATGTGGACTAAAGTGTATTTATCCGTTCTTTCACTGATCACAGGAAACTGGAAATAACCAAAATATCTATCAGGGCATAGTGCGACTGTAAACATGTGTGTGCATGTCTGTTTGTGCTATGTTACTATAGGAGATATATATATTGATATATATCTTATACTACCAAATGGTGTGACTGCTGTGTCTGTCACATGGCATTTGTTTCCCCAGTTGTTTGAGGAAGCGCCGCCCTGCTTTCTAGCGTGCCTGTCTCACCAACATGTACTGTGGTTCTAGTGTTTCTTGTTTTTTGCGTTTTTGAACTTTCCTATCAATTCTGGTGTGAAGTGTTGTCCTTCGATGTCTTACTTTGCATATCTCAGATGGTTAGTGATCACAAGCCTTTCTTCATGTTCCTTGGCTGCCTAAGTAGCCTCTGTCCATTTTTCAGTTGGGTTGTTCATCATTTTCTCATTAAGGTGTCAGAGTTTTCTGTAAATATAGATTAGTCTGCTGTCTTGTGATGCACTTGAGTGATTTTTTTTTTAAGGTTGAAGAAGTTCCCTTCTATTTTTTTTAATCATTTTATTGGGGACTCATACAACTCTTATCACTATCAATACATACATCTATGGTATGAGAAGCACATTTGTACATTTGTTGCCATCATCATTCTTGAAACATTCTCCTCCTACTTAGGACCTTGGTATCAGCCCCCCATATTTCCCCTCCTTCCCCACTCCCTGCCCATGAACCCTTAATAATTTACAAATTGTCATTATTTTGTCGTATCATACACTGTCCTATGTGTCCCTTTGCCCACTTCCCTGTTGTTTGTACCCTAGGGAGGAGGTCATATGTAGATCCCTGCAATTGGTTCCCCCTTTAAGGTTCCAGTTACCTGTTTTGTCTTTTGCTGTATGTTTTCCCACTATATGTGATAGTGTACTTATGCCATGTATCAGGGCCCCTAAGTTTGCCCCTATTTTTTCATTGGTGATCTTTTAGTTCTAGGGTTTGCATTTAAGTCTTTGAAGTCGTATTTGTATATGCAGTGCTTCGTATACACTCCTGCAAATGGCAGTCTCAATATGTTACCACCATTTGTGGGAGAGCCTCCCATCCCCAACTGATAAGTTTTGTCAAACATTAGCTTTTGATAGGTGGTTGAATTTATTTCTGAGTTCTTTATTCTGTTCCATTGGTCTGTGTAACACTCATCGTACCTATCCACACTGTTTTGACTACTGCAGCTGTGTAGTTGGTTTTAAAGTTGGGAAGTGAAAGAACTGCTACTTTATTCTGCCTCTTTTGTGTATTTTGAGTCTCTTTCCATATAAAGTTGGTGATTATCATTTTTTTTTGGACACTGGGATCTAGATTATATTTTATTTGTAGATTGCTTTGAGTGATATTGACATTTCCAATGTTAAGTGTTCCTATCCTTGATCAGGAAACATCATCCCACCCCACCCCATTTATGAACTCTCTTTTGGCTCTTGTAATGTTTCGTAGTTTTATTTAAGTCTTTGGTTTATTTGATTAATTTTATTTAGTGTTTAACCTTTGGGGTAGCTATTGTAAGAGGTATTATTCTCTTACCCCAGTACTGTGGGATCTGATGATTGTTCAGTACCCGTGACAGCAGTCTCCTCTGTGCTATCACTGACCTGACTTCCAGATTCACTCACAGCCCGGAAGTGTAGAGTGGGAGGTGGGTGCCCCCGAGTGTGCCCCAGACATGCCTTTGCTGACTAGGAGGCATGGGGAGCTGGAGAAGGGGTCTCACCTCTCTCTCTGCAAGGTGCTTGAGGCTACCTGCCCTGTGGGCAGATGTCCTCAGATCATGGCCAGACAGCTGATAACCCGCTCATTGACTTGATACCTGTGTGTGTGTGTGTGTGTGTGTGTGTGTGTGTGTATTCCATTCTTTATTCTGGCAGTGTTTGGCTTACTTAGCATTTTTCCTTCTGTCTGTTTTTATCCTCTCTTTCTGAAAGGGTTTGTGGGTTGAGCCCCAGTGGTGTAGTGGTTGAGTGCAGGACTGCGGCCCACTGGGCTGACGGTTCAAATCCAGCAGCAGCTCTCCAGGAGCAAGGCTGGGCCTCCTACTCCCACCAGAGGGCAGTGATGCCAAACAACAACAAAAAAGAAAGGGTTTGTATTGTTTGTCTCTCTAGACCACTGTCTTGCTGGAAGCTCTTATATCACATTTTCATTATCTTTTAGTTTAAGATAATTTCTAACTTCCATTGCAAGTTCTATAGGTTATTTAGAAGTATCGTTCTTAGTTTCCAAACAAGAGCTTTCTAAGTATCTTTTTATTAATAATACATAGCTTCGGGCTGAGCCCTGGTGGCGTAAGTGGTTGAGTGCGGGACTGCAGCTCGCGGGCTTGGCAGTTCAAATCCTGCGGCGGCTCTCAGGAGCAGCACTGGGTAGCACCAACGACAACCAGAGGCAGTGATACCCCCAAAAAAAACCAAAAACAAAATAAGAATAATACATAGCTTCAAACCTCTGTGACAGAAAAACGTGTTATTTTTATCCTTTGAAATTTATTGTGCCTTTTATGACACGACGTGTGGCAATTTTTTGAAAGTCTTATATTTGGACACTGTCTTCTATAGTTGAGTGTGTTATGTTATATGAGGAAGCTTAAAAAACTATGTAAAAACATTGAATAAAAAGAAAATGGAGGGCTGAATCCTGGTGGTGTAATGGTTGTGTGCAGTACTGTGGCCCACTGGGCTGACAGGTCAAATCCAGCAGCAGCTCTCCAGGAGCAAGGCTGGACCTCCTACTCCCAGCACCAGAGGGCAGTGATGCCCCCCCATCAAAAAAAGAAACAAACAAAAAGTAATGATGTAATTTTGGTACTACTTTCAAGATAATGCAAGAACCTTAACTTAATGCCCACTGAGTTGTTTCCCATTCATAAAAACCCACTGAGACTCCACTTTATCTGTGCCCTCTTCCTACAACATACATGCACCCTATGATTTTTGTGTGATTTTAAATATATTAACCCCATATTACTGTCATACTCATCATTTTATTGATCTTCCTTCCTGCATATTTGAGGTTCTATCTGAGATTGTTTTTTCCTTTTTTCAGAGAACATCTCTATTTCATTGAGCATGAGTGGGCTGGTCATGGTTTTTCTAGTCATTATTCTCATTAGAAAATGCCTTTATTTCACCTTTATTTCTAAAAGATATTTTTGCTGCGCATAAGTCCTCGCCTGACCGTTTTTCACCACTTTGATGATGGCATTCTATTGACTTTTGAGTTTTAAAAAAGTCATGTCATTTAAAGAGATTGCAGTCAGGATGTTGGCAGTGGCTGCAGTCATCTGAAGACTCGCCTGGGGTGGGTAGTTCTTCCAAGATGACTACATCATGTGTGTGTTGGCAGGTGATCTTGGTTCCTCACTGTTTGGTTCTCTCCATAGACTGCTTAGCATCCTCATGACATGGCAAGTAGGGGCTAAACCAAGAAGATGCTTGTGCCTTTTACAACCTGTTTACCAGGTCTCTCCATGAAATATCATTTTGCTGTGTATTTCTAAAAATTCTGCCGAGTGTCTTAGTCTCTCAGCTAGATCTTTTTAAAGAGACATCTTCATGGGGGGGAAATGTTTACTAAACTCAATTGTCTAATTTTATTCTGGAAGTTGGCTTTAGAATTCTTCACTTTCTAGCATCTTGTGTGTATTTATGTTATTTGGTCAACAAAGTGAATGGTAAAACCACACATACCACCATCGACAAAAGAAGAATGCCTATATTTATTGTATTAGCTTTTAATAAATTATTCTGAATAATATACTATGGTGATACATTCAAGATATTAGTAGTAAATAACCTTGATGGTGCTTTTTTTCCCTAGGTGCTTCCATATTGGGGAAATCCTCATGATAGAAAAGTCATCAGGAGGTTCTGGAGTCAGGTAATTTTTAACTAAAAAAGCAAACCTGTATCAACTCTCTTCAAACTCACTCATATATGCTGTTAGCGTGTTTTAAGTTTGAGTTATTTCTAGCGTGTCACTGAGTAAGAATACTCCCTCTCCCCCGTCTGATAACTGTACTGTTCTTTGTTGCTGGCCAGCTGCTAAACTTGAAGTTCAGAATTGAGTTTCTTTAATATGCTTAGAACTAGTTTTTAGCATAGTTTGTGATTAAGAGTACAATTTTTAGAGGCTATTATGGGTTAATTCACTGCACAACTCCTTGCCAAATAGGAGAAATACATTTTTAGAACTATCTTAAACTCTCCCTTAGACAAACTAGGTTATTAAAAAGAAAATGTAGGGCTGAGCCCCGGTGGCGTAGTGGTTGTGCGCGGGACTGCGGCCCCCTGGGATGGAGGTTTGATTCCGGCTCCCAGGAGCAAAGACTGGGCCTCCTACTCCCACCACCAGGGCAATGATGCCTAAAAAAAAAAAAAAAAAAGAAAATGTAGGCTATAGTTCTACCTTACAATAAATTAGCAGAGCTTTTTTTTTTTCACCTTTCCCTTTTGTATTTACAGAAGACTCTCTACACTCAGGATGCCCCCTTCCATGTGGTTATCACTAGCTACCAACTGGTGGTGCAGGATGTGAAGTATTTCCAGCGGGTTAAGTGGCAGTACATGGTCCTGGATGAGGCCCAGGCACTAAAGAGTAGTTCCAGGTAATGTGAAAAGTGCGCGTGCGTACACACACACACACACACACACGGGGGCTAAATGATCAGTCATTCATTTCAATGAAAGGGCTTCAGATGGCTTATGGAAAATACCCTTGTCTTTTAATCCAATTCCAATAAGTTCCATTTCCAATAATTCCCATATGTTCTCCAAGAACTTATTGAAGCCTTCTTTAACATGTGAATTTACTTACGTAGGTTACCTCATTTCCTGGATGATTGTTAACTCTCTTAAAAATTATATTTAAAATAATTAGAAGTTATATTTTTAAAATATGTCATATTTAATATACTGTATACGAGTATAAAATGACCTATCAGTCGAGGCACCTAATTTTATCACAAAACTGCATTAAAAATGTGCTGGAAAACTGGCTTATACATGTATGTATATAGTATTCTAATATGTTTATGGCTTCAAATTAACTTCAGAATAATTTTAGGCCAGTTTGGTTGACATAAACCACTTAGGTTGATGCTAAAAGTTATCTGTAGTAGAAAACTTTAGTTTCAGAAAATAGCATCCAGCCAATGAACATCAACAACCTTAAGAAAGTACCCTGAGGTAGCCAAGAGAAGATATAAAACTACCATCAAGTCAGGAAGGATTCCACTCTACTTGAGAGAGAGTGTTTTCCTAAACCCCAATACCATGTTTTCAGTATGTTGTTGTTATTAGCTGTTGATTTAATTCTGACTCAGCTATAGTATAGGAAGGTCATATTTTCCTAAATTTCCTGTCCAAGTTTTCCTGTTTATTATATTATCTTCTGTATAAAATGAAGTACTTGATTCTGAGTCACAGATACTTTTTATTTTTTTATTTTTATTTATTTTTTGGGGGGCATCACTGCTCTCCGGTGGTGGGAGTAGGAGGCCCAGCCCCACTGCTGGAATTGAACCTCCGTCCCAGTGGGCCGCAGTCCCGCGCACAACCACTACGCCACCGGGGCTCAGCCCGATACTTTTTTAATTTTTATTTTTTATTTATTTTTAATTTTTATTTATTTTATTTTATTTTATTTTTGGGCATCACTGCTCTCCAGCAGTGGGAGTAGAAGGCCCAGCCCCACTGCTGGAATTGAACCTCCGTCCTACTAGGCCGCAGTCTCGCGCACAACCACTACGCCACCGGGGCTCAGCCCTTTTTTTTTTTCAGCCCGATACTTTTTATTAAAGTACATTTATCTTTTAAATGTTACCTCAGTAGGGTAATTAAAGAAAGAAAAATTTACTGCTGACTTGCAATTTCTAACTCATTTTATTGGACAGTGTTCGTTGGAAGATCCTCTTGCAGTTCCAATGTCGAAATCGGCTTTTGCTAACTGGGACACCCATTCAGAACACCATGGCAGAGGTATGCACTAATAAATGCCCTAGGATTATGTCTGTATTAAGCAGTTTGGTTTTTTTTTCAGCCAAGAATTATTCATGTGTAACCCAGAGAGCCTACTACTCTGTACAAATTACTATCCCCACAGTATGGGTTGTGTAAAGTAGTCATGTTGACAACAATTTTGCTTTTTCATTCTGTAGCGTAATGATCATGCCTTATTTTATTCCTTTGAAATAATTCTTTTTTTGGGGGGGGTGGGGGGCATCACTGCCCTCAGGTGGTGGGAGTAGGAGGCCCAGCCTTTGCTCCGTGGAGCTGGATTTGAACCTCCATCCCAGTGGGCTGCAGTCCCGCGCACAACCACTACGCCACCGGGGCTCAGCCTTGAAATAATTCTTATGTAATAAACAGTAACCACGTCAAGAAAGGCTACCCATTAATTGCAGGGACGTTTTTATACTAGAGTTGAAATGTAGTGTTTAATATTTAGAATAACCTTTGTTTTTGTAAAGTTAATTGATCATTTTGAATAGGAGTCAACAAATTTTTTCTCCAAAGGTCCAGATAATAAATAGTTTATCTTGTGTGGGCCATATGGGCACTGTTTTAAGCTTGGCATTCTGCCATCATGCTGTGAATGCCGCCATCGGCAATGTAACTACACTTGCCTCCATGCAGACATGCCTGCATTTTTCGCTCCTCATTCTCATCCACTGCCTTCTGTTTCCGCTTTCCTTTCTTTCCAGCTCTGGGCTCTGCTACATTTCATTATGCCAACATTATTTGATTCACATGAGGAATTTAATGAATGGTTTTCCAAGGATATTGAGAGCCACGCTGAAAATAAATCTGCCATTGATGAGAGTGAGTACTTTTAAAATACGCTTTAATTTTTTCCTACCTATCAATGTAGGCAACTACATAATTGTACAGTTTCCTCTCTGGGAAGACTTTGTCTCCCAGTCTTCAAAGATGAGCCCTGGTGGTGCAGAAACGACAGGTCCTGCTGCTGACCTGAGTGAGAGTCAGTGGTTCACTCGCATCCACCAGCCGCGCGGTGGGAGAATGGGGGGAGAGGCTCATTCTGCTTCATCCTACTGGGCTGCTATGAAGTGGAATTGGTCCTACTGTAATGGTTTGGGTTTGTTTGTTTTCTGTATTGAGAGAGTCCAGGATATGTTTCCTTATAAAAGAATTACATGTGCTTTGTACTATCAATCAAGTCAAAAGAGCACCAGTTTAAGTGATGCTGATCCTACCATGATTATTTAATCAAGCCAGAGGAGGCCAAGTTCAAGAAGTTCTGTATGTGGCCTGGAAAGGCCCCATTTCCCAGAAAGATCTTGAAATTCATATCAAAATTATATTTTCGTAAGGCGGTATTGTTCTTATGTTAAAAACAAAATATTAGAAGGATAAATTCCATCCCCAGGTTTATTTCCATTATGAGACTTTGTTAAACCTTGCTTATCAATAATTTTTAACTTTTTTAATAATAACTTATTTTAAGAGAATTTGAAGTTGTTTAGTACGGAGACATGAAGTCATATCTGTTTACTATTAGAAAAATCCTTAAATAGTTTCTTTCCTTTTTCGGGGGAGGAGGCATCACTGCCCTCTGGTGGGAGTGGGAGGCCCAGTCCTGCTTCTGGAGAGTTGCTGCTGGATTTGAACTGCCAAGCCAGTGGGCCACAGTCCCGCACTCAACCACTACACCCCTGGGGCTTAGCCCCAAATAATTTCTTAAATTATTGTTGTTATTGTTATTATTTTTTTCAAATGCCTACATGTTGTTCATTTGTTGACATCATTGATATCTGGGAAATACTGGACTATGAAAATCTTACTCTTGATAATATTTACTCGAAAAGCTCTTAAAAGAATTGAAACAAAAATACAGTGATCTTTGTTGATTATCCCTGAATAAATCCCTGTTGATTATCCCTGAGAGCCAAATGCTTTTTCCTTCCATAAGATGCAATGGAAAATTCAAGTTTCTTAGATTCTTTCGACTTGGAAATAAAAGATTAAATTCCACTCTTCTTTCAGAGAATGTTGAGTTGTTTGAAGAGCTTAGTGAGAGGTGAACATTATTTTTGTTTTTTATGTTAAATCAATATGTGATACGTTATTTGGGGGGCCTCCTGACATTTCAGATCAACTCTCCCGCTTACATATGATCCTGAAGCCATTTATGCTAAGGAGAATCAAGAAAGATGTGGAAAATGAATTATCTGACAAGGTAAGGAAGGATGACCTTAAGAATTAAATCCTTAGTAGACATCAATTTAGGACTCCCTGTAGGGAATTCCCTCAATTATATTTAGTTGAAGGGAGACCTGTAATGCTCTTGAGAACTTGAATAGACCAAAGGACTTAAAAATGAATCAAGAATTGAGGCAAGTTTTCCTTCTTATTTTGACCTTTTGTTTTTGATTTTGTGGCATCCCTGGCCTGGTGGGAGTAGGAAGCCCAGCCTTGCTCCTGAAGAGCTGCTGCTGGATTTGAACTGTCAAACCTGTGGGTCGCAGTCCAGCACACAACCACTACACCACCGGGGCTCAGCCCTATTTTAACCTTTTGTGATAGGGAATTTGATACATTGTGACAGTAGAGAAGGTAGTATAATTAACCTCATGCAATTATTCAGCTTCAACAATGATCAACTCAAGACCATTCCTACACCCCTCTTGAAAATTCTGAAGCATCCCAGATGTCATATTAATTCCCTTTTCACATCTATCTCTAAATGTTTGTGAGGATTTTTTTTTTTTTTAATTTTAACTACATGGCTACACTATCAGTAACATCCTGTTTTAAAAAGAACACTTCCATGTTATCACATCTGGTCATTTTCTTTTTGTCTTTTTCACTTTTAAAATTACAAATTAAAAAAAAATTACAAATTTGTGAATAGGATCCATACAGGGTCCACATGTAGCACCTAGTCTTTTATTTATTTATTTTTTATTTTATTTTATTTTATTTTTTTTTTTGCGGAGGGCATCACTGCTCTCCGGCGGTGGGAGTAGGAGGTCCAGCCCCACTGCTGGAATTGAACCTCCGTCCCAGTGGGCTGCAGTCCCGCGCACAACCTCTACGCCACCGGGGCTCAGCCCCTAGCACCTGGTCTTTTAAACGCTCCTTTTTCTTCTGCAAATCTTAGTTGCATCATGGTGACGTTGTTTAACATATCTATTTCTTGTATTTCTGCTGAAAATTACAGTTGGAAGTTTAATGTGCACAAGTTATGATACTTTTAAAATACAAAGCCAGTGTCTTTGGAAAAGGTTGTGTTGAGACTTGCATGGGTTGAACCCAGCTGGAGATGTAGAAAAAATTGGCTGTTAGAGAGAGGCCAGCACTTTGAACTGGGAGATTAGGTAAATGGCCAGGTGATCCAGTTTTAAGCTTCATCATGGTTTTTTGAAAAACAATGAAAAATTTAATGTTACATTTTCTTTCTTTCTTTCTTTCTTTCTTTTTTTTTTTTTTGGCATCACTGCCCGCTGGTGGGAGTGGGGGGCCCAGCCTTGCTCCTAGAGAGCTGCTGCTGGATTTGAACCCCCAACCCAGTTAGCCACAGTCCCGCACTCAACCACTACACCACCTAGGCTCAGCCCCGTTACATTTACTTGAAAAAGAAAGAAAATGTAAAAGCTTTCCTACCGAGAACATGTAAAATGATAGGAGAAGAAAGTCAAGGAAAGAATATTTTTTGTGTAGTTAGTTATTCATCTTACCCAATTAGAGAAAAATTGAGTTCAGGCATGTGTATTCTTTTCTCAATGATCTGGTCTACATGAGTTTTCAACTTTAAGCTGATACTGCATTTTCTTACAAACTCTGTCTCCAAGTGTACATCTTCTTGTTGATTAGATTGAGATTTTAATGTACTGCCAACTGACCAGCCGACAAAAGCTGCTCTATCAGGCCCTGAAAAACAAAATCTCCATTGAGGATTTGTTGCAGTCTTCGATGGGGTCTACCCAGCAAGCACAGAATACCACCAGCAGCCTCATGAATCTGGTCATGCAGTTTAGAAAGGTAAGCGTTTAGATGACCTAACTTCATTCAGTCACTTCAAGAATTCGTATTGCCAGATACACCGTGATTTCCGTGCTAGAAACCATGCTGTTAAAATGATGAAAATGGGAAAATAGTCATTCACGCAGGGTTTGAGATCTCACACCACTTCATGGAATGATGTTTACACATGAAAATGCTGCCTCGTCCTTTCTTGTTCTTAGGTTTGTAACCACCCAGAGTTATTTGAGCGGCAGGAAACGTGGTCCCCATTTCATATTTCCCTAAAGCCATACCAGATTTCAAAGTTTATCTACCGTCATGGACAGATCAGGGTCTTCAATCATTCACGAGATAGGTGAGTGGGTCTGTTTATCTGTCTTATCTGTTAACCGTGATGCTTTTGTCACTTGGTGTTTTATGGCTTACCAGATAAATTTAGAGGAGGATTTTTTTTTTAGTTTCCTGACGATGAGGGAGCAGAGATTTAACAACTATTTGTTGAGGGAGCTTGAGGTAGGAATTTGTATACTATTTGGAGTTTACTAGATGGTCATCCAGGCCCTCTCCACTTCTAATTGCCATCTTCTCTGAATTAGAAATATGCAACTGTACGTAAATATGTATATTTGCACCAAGAAAGAATGATAAATGTCCCTGAGTCAGTACTGAAATTGGCTCCTGGTATATGATCAAGGACTTAGTTGCTTGTATCTGGGTATAGGGCATTTGTTAAAAACTTGCATTTGGCCCATACTTATGGTTCAGAGTGGTTCATTTTACCTTTGAAATGGCATTTGTGGGGGCTGAGCCCCAGTGGTGTAGTAGTTGTGCGCGGGACTGCGGGCCAGTAGGACGGAGGTTCAATTCCAGCAGTGGGGCTGGGCCTCCTACTCCCACTGCCGGAAAGCAGTGATACCCCCCCCCCCAAAAAAAAAAAAAGAAAGAAAAAAAGAAATGGCATTTGTGAGAGAATTAATTGACTTTCAAATCAAACTTCATCTGAAGCATTGACCTACTTCAGAGTTAGCCATAGTGCTTGCAAAAGGTGGTAATACGTGAAAGACCACTTCCCTTCAGACCCATTCCATATGGGTCAACTTTGCACTTCTGAGTTAGGTTTGTCCCGGCTTCTGTAATTTTGTAAGAAGCTCCTAAAAGATTCTGAGGGAAAACTTGGTTTGAAGACAATTAGAAATCTCCATCCTCCATTCCCTTACAGAAGGGTTGCTGGGAGGAGTTGAGTCAGTCAGGGTACAGTGTAGCAATACAACTTTCCTGTAGTTCTTAACTGCTTCCTCCCTCCGTTATCATGATCCCAATTTTACTTTACAAATCTGGCTACACCAGAGCATGTACACTGGTACAGATAGGAACTGGAAACACAGAAAATCCAGGACAGATGATCCTTTCAGGACCAGTGCTGAAAGTGGTGGTACTGGGAGGGTGAACAGTGGGTTGGGTAAAAAGGGGGAACCAATTGCAAGGCTCTACATATAACCCACTCCCTAGAAAATGGTCAACAGAAAAGTCAGTGTAAGACATGGAAAAATAATGATTTATAAATTATCAGGGAGGAGGGAGGGGGGAAAAATGAGGAGCTGATACTAGCGGCTCAAGTAGAAAACAAATGTTTTGAGAAGGATGATGGCAACAAATGTACAAATGTGCTTGACACAGTGGATTTATGTATGGATTTTGATGAGTTGTGTGAGCTCCCAATGAAATTATTTTTTTAAAAAAGAAAACTCCTTCCTCTTTGAAAACAGTACTATACAGAGGGCAGTGATACCCTCCCAAAAAAAACCCCCAAAAACCCCAAAAACAGTACTATAAAAATAACCATCATCAACAATATTTGAACTAATAAGCTGAAATTGGCATATTTCTTAGGTTTAATTTTAAGAGTTCTTTGTGCTAGGAAAAATCAACCAAAACTGTGGTGCATTTCACTTACTAGACTATGTGATAATTTACAGTGCTGGCATTGTAATACTGAAGACTACTTTGAACTTGAATTATCTCCTTATGCCTATTAATTGTTAGCACTGATTAATGTTTGTGTCCTAATTTTTGCTTTGGCCACTTGGCAACACCCACTTTTAAAAACTGAATGGTGAAAGCAATCTAAATAATTCTTTTCAGTTTGAATACCCAGTCTTGTTAACTTCCCAATATTGGTTGTTTATTTTGCAGGTGGTTAAGGGTTCTTCTTTCACCATTTGCCCCAGACTATATCCAGCAGTCTCTCTTCCACAGAAGAGGTAGGTGTTTTCGTCTTTGGGAAATAAGCTTTGTCAAGGATTTACCAGTGTGCTGTTTTCTTGATTGAAGTGGAACTAGTTGTGATTTTGTGCCCTTTATTTACAAAATGTTAATCTTATTAAAAAGTGAATTAGCAGGGCGGAGCCCCGGTGGCATTGTGGTTGAGTGTGGGCCTGTGGCCCATGGTCTTGGCAGTTCAAATCCAGCAGCAGCTCTCCAGGAGCAAGTCTGGGTAGCTCCCACAACCACCAGAGGCTGGTGATGTGCCACCCCCCCAAAAAAAATTTTTTTTTAAATGTAAATTAGCAATCTTCATTTATCAACTGTGGTTTTCAGCTGTAATTAGAACAATAGAAAATGATTTTACATGGACAGTCTGCATTTTACACCTGCCCCTTCCTAGACCATCATAGCCCTGAATCATGACAAAGACACTCTAAGCTCCTGTTATTAGCCACCAAGGAGTCAGTTCCCTCTTGCTTTCCCTGTGAAAAGGGAGCTGCTGAGCTTGCAACCTTGTCAGAAGATTAGGGCCAAGGTTTGCGATCTTTTACCTCTGTCCATCTGGTGCTTTGTTTCTACTGGCATATTAGAGAGAGAAGGAAGTTAACTCATGAGCCCAAAGCCTTCAAGATAATTGATGAACTTACTCTATTCTGGCCGATATGCCATACCTCTACTGCCTGTGTAAAGAAATAGTGTAAAATTAACTTCTATCAGAGTGGCTGGATTGGATTCCTTAGAATATAAGTGTTTTGATTGTTTTTGAAAAACTGGGGCTGAGCCCCGGTGACGTAGTGGTTGTGCGCAGGACTGCGGCCCACTGGGACGGAGGTTCAATTCCAGGAATGGGGCTGGGCCGCCTACTCCCACCACCGGAGAGCAGTGATTGCGCGCCCCTCCCCCCCCAAAAAAAAAAAAAAAAACTGTTGCAGTTCAGGCTTTGAGTATTATCTCTTGGTTTGGTTTGATATCCCAGGTGTCAATGAAGAAAGCTGTTTTTCTTTTCTTCGGTTTATTGATGTATCTCCAGCAGAAATGGCAAACCTTATGCTTCAGGGACTTTTGGCCAGGTGAGTTGCCTTATTATTTGATGGAGGGATTAAAAAGCAAAAAAGGTTTAATAGTATGAAGTTAAATATTCAGTATAATAGCATGTATATTTAGAGACTATCTCCTGTTAAGATAGAAATTTATTTATATGCGAATAATACTTTTTTTAAAAAATCACTTAATAATTGCATGATATTTAAAGATATACATTAAATGAAACTATTTGGACCCCTTTTCCCTATTCTACCAGTTGTTTAAGTTCTGTATTTCTAGTTCGTCTTAATTTTTACTGGCTTCCATTGGATTAATGGGGCTTTTGATTCATTTGGTTAATTACTGTTGATTGCAGCATAGGCTTCTTTAAGTATTGTTCTGGACAGCTTAATTCTGTTCTTTTACTTGGGCAGAATGGTTTTTATTCACATTATTACTTTGTATTTATAGTAAAGAGTCTCCTCAATAGGAAAACCTATCTCCCAAATGTAAGGAGAGGTGCTTTAGCAAGATGTTGGCTTTCCTTCATAGTGAACCCAGTAGTGTACCCTAGTAATCAATCAATGCATGTCAATGACAGAAATGAGGGAACAAAATAAGAAACAGCGTTATATGAAAGTAAGATGATCAGCTGCTTCTCAAATTCTCAGGGAAATGTTAACGACAAACCTGGGAAGGTTCCTCACTGCTATGAACGACCCTCAAACCTCCATGGAGCACTGAATAAGCATGTCTGATGTGGTTTGTTTCAGATGGTTAGCTCTTTTCCTGTCTCTGAAAGCCTCCTACAGGCTCCATCAACTGCGCTCCTGGGGAGACCCAGAATGGGAGAGCCGGCAGAGATATCTGAGAAACAAGGATTTCCTTCTTGGGATTAATTTTCCACTCTCCTTTCCCAACCTTTGCAGTTGCCCCTTGTTAAAGGTAAGCAAGTGTTTCATCCTAACACACACACTGCCATCTAGTCAGTTATGACTCCTCGTCACCCTGTCCAGGGCCTCCCAGGCTGTGAATCTTTATAGGCGCACACAACCCCTTCTTTCCCTTGGAAGGTAATGTATCCGGTTTAGCCTCTGGCCTTGCTCAGTCCACAGTGCCAGCAGCGCTCCTGTAGGATCAATGAGAGCAGAATAAAGTAAACAATAGCCTGATGGAGCCAGAAAGATCCCAGAGAAGTAGATGCAGTGCATTCAGTTATAACTTATGTATATATAACTTAGACAACCGTGCGCACAGAAATGTATCACTTGTTAAGTTTATAGCTGTGTAACAGTTTCCTATATCAAGATAGAGAAACTTTAACTGTAGTTAATGTCACTAAACTGTACATAGGAATCCCTATGGCACTCAGGTCATGCCTTGGCTGCTGACCCAAAGAGACCCGGCAGTTCAGCACCCCCAGCTGCTCCTCGGGAGAAAAGACAGTTGGCTTTTGTGACAGTTACAGCCTTGGAAAGCCTGTCAGGCTGTTCTACTAGGTCTTTTAGGGTTGCTATGAATTATAATTGACTGGATGGCAGTGAGTTAGACTTATGTACATGTGAAGATTTGCTGAAATTGCAAATAATTTTGTTGCTTATATAAGCAATTAAGATGATAATAGGGCTGAGCCCCGGTGGCGTAAGTGGTTGAGTGCGGGACTGCGACCCTCGGGCTTGGCAGTTCAAATCCAGCGGCGGCTCTCAGGAGCAGCACTGGGTAGCGCCCACGACCACCAGAGGCAGTGATGCCCAAAAACAAACAAACAAAAAATACAAAAGTAGAGATGGGTTCAGAAAATAATGCCAGTGGCGGCAGGAAGAATTTCTACTATTGAACTTTTTCTCCTGCATCTGATTGGAATGCTAATACATCTGATGAAAAGTTGCTTAATGCCCTTTAAACAGATCCCTTTTCTTTTTTTGTTTTGTGTTGTTTTTGTATTTGGGACATCACTGCCCTCTGGTGATGGGAGTAGGAGGAGGCCCAGCCTTGCTGCTGGATTTGAACCTCCGCAGTCCCGTGCACAACCACTGTGCCCCCGGGGCTCAGCCCTAGATCTCTTTTCTTAACCTCTAAATTTACTGATATATATTGCTACTATTATTTACTGGTTACTATTGTCTACTAGTTATATTTTTGATACAGAAAAAAGCATCATTATCCCAAGAACGAGGGGTCTCCAAAAAATGTGTGGAAAAATGGAATTGATGAGAGTGGCATTTTTTTCACTTATTGAAGTCCCCTTGCTTTTGCTTTCTGCATCATTTTCAACTTGTATTTATCTCGTTTCTGAAAATAGTGGTATGTTCAGAGTGCCGGCTGAGTGTGGTCCTTATATATGCAGTTAATGAATTAACTAAAAAATTCAGAAATAAGCAATATTATAAATGGGTAGTAAAATCTGAAAGTATTTTTTTTCCTGAAAGTATTTGTATCTAAAGTTAGATCAACTTCCATTTCCTCGTTAACCATATTCTCTGTCTAACGGACAAACATTGTTCTTGTGGTTGTTTAGGATTTACATAGAGGTCCTGAGTCAGCCAACTCTACATAGATGAAAGCTCATCATCAACATAAGTAAATGTAAAATGAGTCATTAAAAAAGGGGGGGGGGAGGGCACAGGGGAGGGTTTTATTTGTTTGTTTTTTTAAAGAGGAGCTTGTACCAAGGGCTCAAGTGGAAAACGTTGGGAAATGTATGTGGAAACGTGTGCAAAAGTGCTTGATACAAATGATGTACTGAATGTTGTAGTAGCTGTAAGAGCCCCCAATAAAATTAAAAAATAAATAAATAATAAGTAAATGTAATAGCTAAACTAAAATACAAAATCGCACTTTCATATACAGAATACCTAGGGGTTTGTGTGTGTATATATGTATGTGTATATTATTTTCAAGAAATTAGTTAAAGTACTGAAGTAACCCATGGATTACACAACTTGATGTTTAAAAATACAGCATGAAGCAAGAATGCATTACTAGAGTAGCCAGAGGACTAGCTAAAAAGACTTTGGACAGGGCTGAGCCCCGGTGGCATAGTTGTGCGCGAGACTGCAGCCCACAGGCCTGATGGTTCAAATTCAGCAGCAGCTCTCCAGGAGCAAGGCTGGGCCACCTACTCCCACCAGAGTGCAGTGATGCCCCCCACTGCCCCCTCCCCCCCCCAAAAAAAAAAAAAAAAGACTTTGGACCGTAAGGATTCTGTATCAACTTTTTAAAAGTAAGTCAAGAAAGAAAAGGATCTTTGGGGTCTTGAGGAAGACTCTCACTTTGTGAATAT
>PVJH01026413.1:0-30105 GCA_004026705.1 Nesogale talazaci
CACCCTGCAGGAGAGAGCAAGGCCTTCTGCTCTCATGAGGAGTTCCCGTCTCGGAAACCCACAGGCTCAGTTCCACTCTGGCCTTAGGGTCCCACGTGATCAGTCAAATGCAACTCAAGCCAGTAAGTCTGGTTCATCGTTCTTATTATTCATGCAGGGATTAGCACTGCCTGTGCTAATATTGGCATTTTTGTATGTTTTAGAATTGGCTTTGTAGTGAAGGGGAAAAAAGTAATTACCGCATTTGAGTTTAAAATCATTTAATGGCTTTACAAATGATAAAAGAAGTAAAATTAAAATTTCAGAGAGGAATGATAATTTAAGTAGGTATGCCTTAGAGTAAATCTGAAATGAAACTTGAAAGTCTTCATGTATTTTACGCCGAGTGAAATAAGGCAGTCACCAAAGGACATATATTGCATGATCCTACGTATGTGAAACAGGCCATCGGTCATCCAGGATGGGAAGGAGACCAAGTGCAAAGACATAGGTGCCCCAGGAGCCATCAGGTGGGGTGAAGAGTGCAGACACATGTCAGGCGGCTCCATTCAGGATGACTGAGGAAAAGACCTCTCATCATTTCAGAATTTGCCTGGCAGATGTAAGTTTAATAATATGTTGTAGCAAAATGGGTCAAGAGAAAGCACCCACAAGAAGTGAACGTGGTGGCATTTTTTCCTTCGTGTATGGCTCTATGGCTCCAGCTTATGTCCAACCTGGTGGGTCACCCCATTCCCACGCCTTCCTGAGCTTCCTCCTCAAGCCATCTCTTTGGGAAGTGTAGTGGTATAAGTCTCTTTGGAGAGTGACTATATTTTATCAAGTAAGTATTTATGAAAGTAAATGGGGCTGAGCCCCGGTGGCATAGTGGTTGTGCGCGGGACTGCGGCCCACTGGGACGGAGGTTCAATTCCGGCTCCCAGGAGGAAAGGCTGGGCCTCCTACTCCCACCACCAGGGCAGTGATGCCTTAAAAAAAAAAAAAATTTAAAAAAATTTTTTAAAAAAATTATTAAAAAAAAAAAAAAGAAAGTAAATGATACATCCCTTTTCTCACTGGTGACGGTTAGAGATTTTGTATGAGTGTGGGATTGTCTCCTGATGTGTGGGAGTGTCATCAATCGAACTGTGCCCTTACTCCTCCTGCCCCCACTCCCCCAAATGTATTGGAATACTAACCACTACAGACATGAACATGCCCACTGGGAAATATGGCTTTGTTGTGCTGACGAGGCTACCTCCCTGTGGCTAACTTCTAAGTTACAATGGGTAGCTGAGGCTCCTTAAGACAACCAGGCACACGGGGCTGTTTGAAGAGTTCCAAGGAACTTTGGCTACAGCCATCAAAAGAGACAAGGATCTTTTCCTGGAATTGTACACTGAATGGGGTGGTGTGTGAACTGCTGTTCAACGAAGCTATTTTTCAGAAGTCAACACTTGCCGAGCAGTCACAAGAATACTGGTCTTTTCATGCCTGAACACAGCTGGCTGGTCGGGGTCACATTCTCTCACATCGAGTCTGTGAGACTGAAAGCAATACAGGGAGGTCTTTATAGGAGCCAGCGGCACGGGACAGCTTTTTCGCTTGAAACAGCCAGTCAGCGGCCTGAGCCCCGGTGGCGTAAGGGGTTGAGTGCGGGACTGCAGCCCGCGGGCTTGGCGGTTCAAATCCAGCAGCGGCTCTCAGGAGCGGCACTGGGTAGCGCCCACGACCACCAGAGGCAGTGATGCCCACCAAAAACAAACAAACAAAAAGAAGCAGCCAGTCGGTAAGATGTGTCAACAGGTACATACTAAATGCTGCTTATTATTTAAGTGATAACAGGCTAAGGTTCAAAAACTGAAGTACCTCAAAATGGAACAAAGCAAAGGTGACTTAATAGATTAAAAATAAATAATTCCCTCGCATTACCCACCACATGGAGGCCATTCCGCCTCACAGTGACCCTGTGTGGGATGTAAGTCTTTATAGTACAAACAGTCTCATCTTTCCCCCACAAATCAGCTGGTGGGTTTGAAGGGCCCACCAGCTTATAGATGGGAGCCCAACACCTAATCCACTGAGCCACTAAGGTTGCCGAATTCTCACCTTGAGATCCCCTGAATAGCATGAAAGAGCCTTTCTAGTTCTCTAAATTCTAAATCATAAAGGTATAGTTTCTATTAGCAAAGACTATTTTAAAGACAGAAGCTCATGTATAAACCAAGTTTTTCAGCACATTTTTAAAGCAGCTTTTCGGGTCGGCTTATCCTCAAGCATATATAGTACTATGTACTAGAAAAATAACCAAGGGTGAAAAACAGAAAACCTTTAATGCTATGGGATCCAGATTGAAATCCCAAACGTCTCCAATTGAGTCATCCAGGGCATCCTCAATTCTTCTCAGGTGTGAGGTATATTCCTCCAGAAACTTCCCATAGTTCTTCAGCTGGACTTCAGCATGAATTTCTAAAATTAAATTTTTAGACAGAATATGATGAGTACAAGTCATGAGTTGGAATGTTTAATGTACTGTAGAAGAAGTATATCACTATCTCAAAAGTCACAGCAAAGTAGCATTGCTGTAACATTGCTACATTTTTATTACTTTACAATGTCTGTAACATTGCTACATTTTATTACTTTACAATGTCTGGATTTCTTGATAATAAAATGTTGTGGGGTAGAAAGGGGGAGCTGATTACAAGGATCTACATATAACCTCCTATCAGGAGAATGGACAGTGGAGGAGTGGGTGAAGGAAGATGTTGGGCAGTGTAAGATATGACAAAATAATAATAATTCATAAATTATCAAGGGTTCGTGAGGGAGGGGGGAGTGGGAAAGGAGGGGACAAGATGAAAAACTGATGTCAAGAGTTCAAGTAAAAAGCAAATGTTTTGAGAGCGATGATGTGTATAAAGGTTTTTGACACAATATATGTATGTATGGGTAGTGATAAGTATTGTACGCACCCCCAATAAAATGATTTATTCTAAAAAGAAGAGATATAAAAACATTAAAAAAGAACCCCCAATAAAGTGATCTCTTAATAATAAAAAAGAAAATGTTAAAGTAATTCAGATTCCAATCATCTCCAAATAGGTTACCTAGTTTTTAAACCAGTAGATGTGTATACATGTGTGTGTGTGTTTGTGTGTGTGTCTGTCTGTCTGTCTGTCTGTTACCAGTCCAGGTTTCATTAGGTGTAGCCTAAAAAACACTGGGTGATAATGAGAGGGGAAAGCTGTGCTTTAGTGGACCAAGCAATGAGCAAGCTGGGACTAGAGTCACCACAGCAAGCTCCTGATAAAAAGGGGATTTACACCAGAATGTCAATTGAGGGAAATTATGGATATATATCAGATCTAAGGGGTAGTTATAAAGATGCATTGAGGCAGGATTATAATTTGAGATCAGGAAATGGCTTGTCAGACCCCTTGCTTCTAAATGTTGATCTGGTGACATCCTTTAGGTGACTTTGTTCCTAAACCAAAGCACTTTTGTTCCAAAGTCTGCTGGAGTTTGCCACTGACTTGTCTGCAGTGTTTGGATGCAGTTCTGGATGTTTGTGGACCAGCTCTGGTAATAATGGACACTTGCTTGCTGGGGTAGGATACTTCCCCAGAAGGAAAGGGGGCAAAGAAAACAGGTTATGGGAGGGCAAGAACTGGGAAATACATGTGAAGTGCATATGCCAACAGCCTATGACAATATCTCATCTATCCTCAGGGTAGCACATTGGGAAAACTGCTGCACTGTTAGTATTACACTGGGCTGAGTAGGCGAGCAAGTGGTCTCAGAGATACGGTATTATTTCTCTAATGCATTTACCAATAAATAAGTAATAGCTATAACCTTTTATCCCATGTAGGGACATTAAACAATCAGAATAAATACCTTAGACAATTCAATGTCCTGATTCCATGTTGGTCACAAAACACTCTTTTGCTTCCTTTGTTAGAGGATTTGAATTACTTTGCTGTTATTAGGTGCTGTCCATTCGATCAGGACTCACAGCAAACCCGGGTCCAACAGAATGAACAAGGTCCTGTGCTGAACTACATTTGAACGACTTTTACTAATACTTAGGAAGGCTTTGTTCTCTGCCATTCTCTTTGTCTTATAGCTGTTATTGAACAAAGTACCTACCTTGGTTTTTTGGGGATTTTTTTCCCTGACTGCTGATCTCTCTGTATTTTATTCTTTTTGTTGTTGTTGTTGTTGTTTTTGGCATCACGGCCTCTAGTCGTTGTGGACACTACCCAGTGCCGCTCCTGAGAGCAGCCGCTGGATTTGAACCGCCAAGCCCGCGAGCCACAGACCCACACACAACCACTTATACCACCAGGGCTCAGCCCTGTATTTTATTCTTTTTGGAACCTTCAGTCTGAGGGTGTTCTCAGGACTTTTGAGCACAAAATTTATCATACGTGTTAAGAAAATGTTATGAAGAAGCTTGATAGACTACTAAATATATATTTTTTTAATATTTAAAAGAAATGTTCATGGCCTGAAGAGATGCCACAACCTGTGCTGTTACAGAAGCAAAACCTATAGTAGGATTCTTAACTTTATGCCTAGTTAACTTTCAAATCCAACCTACGCACTCTCCTTTTACAATGGGGAATTTAGACCTGTCTTATCGAAGTAAGCATTACTCAGATTTGGTAATGATTTCTTTCACTCAGGCTGAGCCCCACTGGCGTAGTGGTTGTGCATGGGACTGCAGCCCACTGGAATGGAGGTTCAATTCCAGCAGCAGCTCCACAGGAGCAAAGGCTGGGCTTCCTACTCCCACCACCAGAGGGCAGTGATGCCCCCCAAAAATGATTTCTTTCACTCATGCTATTGTGGTTCTCACAGTTTTCCTCTTAGCTTTACTGCTGATATTACTAACTTTATTTGGAGCCAAGGTTATGATATTTTACCGAAATAAAGCAGAAAAAATGAAAGCGTAACAAGTGTTCTAATGCGCAAGCACAGGCACTATATGCTATCCTAGCGAGAGCTGCACTTCGTCTGAAGTGTCAGCCTTTGTGTGCATGGGGAGATTCCATGCAGGACTCAGTCTCAGTCCACATGGGTTTTTTTCAAGTTGGATTTTCGGTGTGGTTATTGAGGAAAGCTATAAACACTGACCAGATTTGTTTGAACTTTGCTTTTCAAGTAGTGGAAAGTTCGTGCTTGGTGCTGACAACTGAGATACCAGTGTATAATCGAGGTAGAAAAGCTATGTGAAAAAGCCATGAGTCAAGTAGAGATGATTGTGCCTATTTTTATAGAATTACATGAGATCACTGGACGTCACTGGAAAAGGGGCCACCTGGGGCTGAGCCCCGGTGGTGTAAGTGGTTGAGTGCGGGACTGCAGCCCGCGGGTTTGGCAGTCCAAACCCAGCAGCGGCTCTCAGGAGCGGCACTGGGTAGCGCCCACGACCACCAGAGGCAGTGATGCCAAAATAATAAAGGGGGGGGGGGGGGGCACATGTTCATCAAATCTGGGAAAGTAAATCTTTCACCTAACAAGTGAAAACTCCCCAAAGTCGGCAAACTCAGATCCAACTCGGTTTCTTTTGTTGATGTGAATACTCTGCTAAATCTCATTCTACTTGGAGAAAAAGTTTTTCTAAATCTCCTGCCATACGTGAGTGTTCTGGCTCTTAACATAGTAGAGACCAAGCTCTCACTTCTACATATTTTGCAGCAGTTGCTCTGAACCTTCTCACTCAACTCATTGCCATCCAGAGGATTCCGGCTCATAGCGGCCCTACAGGCAAGAGGACTGCCCCATGGGGTCCTGCCTCCGGGGTAGCAGCCGAACATCACAACCCCCTGCATCCCCAGGACCCCTATTCTGAAATTCTGCTGGCTCGACTTAGCTTATCAATGGTTCTAACTCATTACAGTAGTAAACGAGGCAATTTGGGGAAACAATTACTCTAGATGTGATCCATACTCCCAAAATTAATGAAAACCAAATCAAGAGAAAAGATGATAAGTCATTTCTTCCTGCAGCTTAAATTTAAGCACTGCAAAAGACTCTCAGTATCCCAAATACTATGACCCTCACTGACCTATGTGCTGTCCAGTCGGAGCTGTACTTAAGCAAATCGATACTCAAAGACAAGGCTCTACTGATACCAAGGGCTCAAGTAGAAAGAAAATGTCTAGGAAATCTTGCCATTAACATATGTACAAGTGTGCTTAATACAATTCAATGATGGATTGTCATAAGATTTGTAAGAGTCCCCCAACAAAATGATTATTAAAAAAGGCTAGGAAAATATTACTCATTTCAACCGTGAGATTTACAAAGTAGCAGCCAGCCTACAGTCACATCGTAAAGGCCCTTGCTAGATGGTAATGAAAAGTTGTAAAACAGGTTAAAAATAAGATGATGTGTAGTGGTTGAGTGGCGTAGTTGTTGAGTGCGGGACTGCGGCCCACTGGGCTGGCGGTTCAAATCAAGCAGCAGCTCTCCAGGCTGGGTCTCCTACTCCCACCAGAGGGCAGTGATGCCGCCCCCACCCCAAAAAAAGATGATGTGACATAAGGACTTCTTGATGATTCTCTAGGAATAAAATTTCAAAACAAAACCAACTTATATACTTTTCAAGCATTCCTTGCTTTATATCTGTATCCCATAAACCAAAAAGCAAAATCTGTCTTGAGTTGACTTGAGCGATCCAACAGGGCAGAGAAGAGTCACTCCCCAGGGTTTCTGGGCCTAGAGCTCTGAAGGCAGACTTTACAGTGGGTGGGGGAAGCAGGTTTACCCAATGCTTTAGTGTTCCCTAGGACTACAGCTTTGGGTGTCAACTAAGTCCACATGGAAGATGCACATCAGCCAGTGGGACCCAAGAATTGTAAATAGTAAAATCCAAATCTGAGGGAAAAATGGTATCAGAGGTTAAATTCTAAATGCACAGTTAACAGAAAAAGGTTATGGATAACAGTGAAAACCCCAGATCCACCTGCTGGGTCACCACACAGATTAAGCCTCTGGTGAAATGCCTCAGATCAGTCCAGGAACAAACACAGCCTATCAGACAGAAAGCATTGTAGTTGTCTATGGATGATGTAGTTAGGTTAAAAATATAACACCTTATTATTTGATCTTTGGACCCACTTTAAGGTTGGTTTGGCTTTTAATATTTTCTGCCTTCTTTTCTATTAATGTTTTTCGGTTTTATTTTGTCAGTGTTATTAGTTTTGTTTTGGTTTTTGTCTTGTATGATTTCCTATGAAATGAAGGATAGATAAATCTACAGAGAGAGTAACTGGATTAATAATTACCTAAGGGCACAGCAGAGGAGATTGGGGGAAATGGGGAACTAACAAGTATGAGAAAGAAGAAAATGCTCTGAAAATGATTGCAGTGGTAACTGCACAACTCTTCTTAATAAGACTAAACTATTAAGTTCTATGATATGTGAATTATATGAAAATTAAACCATGTTTAAAAAAAAACCACTACAACCTTAGAAACACTGTGGGCCAGCTCTATGTTCTTTTTTTTTTTTAATAATTTTCCCGGGGGGGGGGGTCTTACAACACTCATCATAATCCATCCATCCATTGTGTCAAGCACATTTGTACATTTGTTGCCATCGTTTTCAAAACATTCTCTTTCTACTTGAGCTCTTGATATCAGCTCCTCATATTCCCCCCCCCATGAACCCTTGATAATCTATAAAAAAAAAAAATTTCAACATTCTATACCATCCACTATCTCCCTTCACCCACTTTCCTGTTGTCCATCCCCTGGGAAAGGGTTATATGTACATCATTGTGATCTGCTTCCCCTTCCTCCCCCCACCTTCCTCTTCCCTCATTATGGGTCCTGGGGGCCTAATCTGTTCTGTAAGGTCAGTTTGAGGACTCAGGTGCACCTGACCTAAACCATGGTATTTTTTATCGCTCTCTTTGCATGTGAAAAGTCAGACGTCAAATAAGAACAACTAAGCACAAATTGATGCATTTGAACTACAGTAGCACTGAAGAATATAGAAGGTATCATGACAGCCAGAACAGTCTTGGAAGAAGTATAGCCAGAGTGCTCCTTAGAAGCGAGGATGCTGATACTTCTTCTTACACAAGAGCAATCTTTGGAGGACATGAGGCTTGGTAAAGTGGAGGGGCATCAAAAAGAGGAGGGCCTTCGACAAGATGAAATGACTGAGTGGCTACAACAAGGGGCTCAGACATAAGAACAATTGAGAGGCTGGCGCAGGACGGGGCAATGTTTCGTGCTGCTGTCCATTGAGTCCCACGGTTGGAACCACCTTGATGTCACCCAACAACAGTTGCTACTGAGGCAGAATGCAAGATCTTTTGTTCTGGGAGTGACCAGCAGATTCAAACCACTGACCTTGAGGTGAGCAGTCCATTGCTATAATGGCAGCACCTGAGAGCCTTGCCTTGTATGAGTATGTAACATAGCAAAAAATGAGTGAGATCATTCTAAGTGGAACTATTTTAAAATCCAGTAGCATGCACTCATTCTAATATTTTGAAGATTCTACAAGGGAGGGATCTATGCCCATAAAACTTAATACATGACAAGGCACAGTTCATTTTTTAAGAATCCTCCCCACAAGAAAATGAAAAAAAGAGCTGTTGCTACCACCAAGATGGCTTAGTTGGTTAGTTGTTGGTTTGGTTTTCTTCAACGATGCCAACAAGCCAATGTCTATGGAATGCCTTGTGAAAAACTACAAACAATCCTGAAAGCAGCTCACCCTTCTTTGAGAGACTAATAAAACCTACCTACATCTTGATTATGGAAGAAGGAAGTTGTGATGTATAATAGCATTTTACATACACTAAGGAAAACTGAAGAACTGGTGCATTTAAATTATGCTAGAGAAAAATACTTAAAGTACCACGAACTGCCAAAAGAACAGACAAATCTGTCTTGGAAGAGGTACACCAGCATGCTCCTTAGAGGCAAGAATTCATCTCATCTGCTTTGGACATGTTGTCAGGAGGGACCAGTCTCTGGAGAAGGCCATCATGCCTGGTAAAGTACCGTGCCAGCAGAAAAAGAGGAAGTCCCTTGAGGAGCTGGATTGACACAGTAGCTGCAATAACAGGTTCAAACAATTGTGAGAACACCCAGGCCCTGGAAGTGGTTCATTTCTGTTGTACAACGGGGTCGCTAAGGGTCGGAACAGACTCAACATCACCTAACAACATGTTAGTTCATAAACATTGATCTTCCTTTGTAAAACCTACCAAAGTTCAAGTGGGATTTTAAAAAGAAAAAGAGTCGTCTACTGTGCAGGAGAATATGCATTCCAAAAAAGTTCACAAGCCCTGCTCTCGCAATTCTCCTATCCGGATTGTATCATCCATGAAGCGGATTGTCAATTTGTATTCATCTTGATTTCCTTAAAAATCATTGCTGGAATTGGATTTGTAAGCTTTGTAGTTGCGGCTGGGCTTGTCCGTGGAAACCAGACAACGCCATTTCATGCAAATCGGCTGTCACTATGGAAAGCCTTCTAGCTGCAGTGGAAATTACCGAGAATCTCTGGAAACCCGCCACTCAGCGTCAACACAACGCAGGAAGAGAATTTGACGTTCACGTGTTGATTTTTCTCGCTGCGTGGAGAGTTCCTTCCCGCCTTACCTTCGCCGATTATAAAAATGTGGACGGAAAAGCACTCCAACTTTCAAAAGTTTGGGGTTGGGGGGGGGGGGGAGGGCTTGCAAAAAACAGGAAACCGAAACAGGAACTCGGACATCAGCCTCTCCAAGAACCGAACGCGCTGAAAGTCTGGGAACGGGAAGAACCCCTGAGCCCCCGGGCGGCCAGGGCTCCGGCCGCGCCCCACCCTCGTCCCGGAGCTGCACCAAGCGGACGCCGCTCCCCCCGGGGACCTCGGGGTCCCCCGGACCAGCGCCACCACGCACGCCGAGCCCTGCGCGGGCCGGCCTAGGACACCCCCCCCCCGGCCGGGACCGCGCCCCCCCCTCCCTCCGAGAGTGACGCTGGATGGCGCGTCCCTCCCACAGCCCCAGAGGTAGTGAGTGTCCCGCGTCGGATGGCAGAACCCCGGCCGCGACGCGGAGCCCGCCCGCAGGAGGCGGCCCCGTGGAGCGTCCCCCCCGCAGCCCTGGCCCCGACGCTCCCTTACTCTGCGAGCCGTCATCCACGCGGTCGAAGTCCCAGTCCGGGGACAGAGTTTCCACCGCCATCACCCCGGCGCCTCCCACAGACGCAGCCCCAGCCAGCCCGGGCGGCGACAGCTGCCTCACCCCTGGCCGCTGTCACAGCACGTGACTTCCGGCCCCAGTCCCGCCCACGCGCACGAGGACCAACCGGGACGGCTGCCCGCGAGGGTCGCGGGGGCCGCTGGGAAAGCGAGTCCTCCGCGGAGGCCGAACGCGGTCACTATGGCGGCGGTGCGGGTGGCGGTGGCGATCTGTTTGGGGGCCTGGTCAGCGCCCACGTCTCTGGTCCTGCGACGATGAGCGCCCCCAGCTTTGCGTTGCTGGCCTGGGGCGAGCTTTAATAAGTAGCCTAAAAAAACGCCCAAACCGATGAGAAAAGGTCTTAAACGACACGGTCCTCACGGTCGATGCTGTCTACAAAGCAGACTGACGGCCACCCTGCCGACTTCTACTCTTCAAATCTTTCCGACGGATTAGAACGGCCCCCGTGGATTTCCCAGGCTGTCAATGTTGTTGTTGTTGTTGTTGTTTTGGGGGGGGGGGGTAGTTCTTAATCATTTTATTGGTGGCTCATACAACCCTTATCACAATCCATCCATCCATTCACTGTGTCAAGCACATTTGTCGCTATCATCATGCTCAAAACATTGCTTCCTGCTAGAGCCCTGGGTATGATTAGCACCTCATTTTTCCCCTCCCTCCATGAACTCTTGATAATTTATAAGTTATAATTTTGTCATGTCGTACACTGTCCGATGTCTCCCTTCACCCACTTTTCTGTTGTCTGTCCCCCAGCGAGGGGGTTATATGAAGACCTTGTAACCGGTTCCCCAGGCTGTAAGTCTTTAAGGTCTGGTCTTTCTCCCGCAAGGAGGCTGGTGGGGTTGAAAGACTGACCTTGGGGTTCGCAGCGGAATACCTTACCCACTCCGCCCCTTATGCTCCAAAGAAACGCGGATTTCTAACTCCCCTCCCTGTCTCTTGTTCTGGTCGGATTGTTTTGACAAACGCCTGTGAGTGTGGAGTGAGTTCCCTACATTCCCGGAGTCTCGGGGGAAATCACACTGCTTCACACACCTTCCGCTCACCCGTTCTCACTTGCTACTTTGAAAAGGAGGGAGGAAAGAAGAGGTGTCTTCTTGTAAGTGCGTTTCAAAACGCTTCTGTCTTCGACCTGGCTCATCCAGAAATAGCCATCTATCCACGTCAGGGTCTCCCCGAGTGGGCGGGGAGTCCCACACCCCTGCGTGGGAGGGGCTTCAAAAGCAAAAAAGACGAAAAACCCTCACTAGGTAGAATCAATTCTTACTCACAGCCACCCTGCAGGACCAGGTACAACGACTTGCTCTGGGTTTTCTAAACCGGAACTTTTAGGGGAGTGGATAGCCTCAACTTTCTGCCCAGGTGGTTTTGAACTGCTGACCTGCAGATGAGCAGCTGAACTCATAACCCGCTATGCCACCCCCGCATTTAATTGCCAGAGCAGTCCTGAAAGTAGGGCATGCAGTAAGTCACGTGGTTCCCAGATAGACGGCATAGGCGCCTTGGTTGCAACCTGGTTTTCGTCTTTTATTTCTTTATTTTTAAATCTTTTTATTGGGGGCTTATTTAACTCTTGTCCCAAGCCATACAAAAATCCATTGTGTCAAGCATATTTGTATATCATTGTTTTCAAAATCTTTTCTTTCTATTTGAGTCCCCTCCCTCACGAGCCCTTGATAATGAATAAATTATTGTTTTGTCATGTCTTACACTGTCTGATGTCTCTCTTCACCTACTTTTCTGTTGTCCATCCCCCCAGGGAGGGGATTATATATAGATCCTTGAGATCTGTTCCTCCTTTCGACCCCATCTTCCTCTTACCCTCTTGGTATAGCTACTCTCATTATTGGTTCTGAGGGCTTTATCTGTCTTGGATTCCCTGTGTCTCCAGCTCTTACCTGTACTGGTGTCGGTCCTCAGGTCTAGCTGGATTTGTAAAGTAGAATTGGGGTCATGATAGTGGTGGGGGGGAGCATTAAAGAACTAGAACAAAGTTGTATGATTCATTGTTGCCACACTGCACCCTGACTGGCTCATCTCCTCACCACGATGCAACATGGTTTTCAAAAGCATCTGCTTGGAAACAATGGCCCAACTGAACAAGGATCTAAATGTCCACCTGTAGAAAATAATTATTTATAACATTATAGTACATACATACTAAAATACCTGATCATTGTTAAGAAATAAAGCAGATTTGCAGCTGTGGGAGAAACCAACAGGAGACAGAAGAGCACGGTAATTCCATTTTATTTTTAAGCTCAATATTCATGTACATTTGCAGATGTATATAAAGTTTATAAATCCGTTTGTATAACTATCACTCCAAGTCTTAGTCAAGGTCGTCACCCCTGGTGGAAAAGTTTCAGTGAAGCTGCCAGACAAAAACGAAGAAAACTCCAGTGATGAACTTCCCAAATTTAGCCAAGGAAAATCCTGTGACTCCCAGATCATCGCTCCATCCTTTAACTTGCTTACTTGGCTATGTCTTCTTGAAGATTCCGTTAGTGGAGAAGGGTGTGGGGTGTGGTGAATGGGCAAGTCAGTGAAGCTGGGGAGGGGGGGGAACTCTCAATGAGGCAGATTGGCATGAGGACCTCAAAAAAGAATTCAACACATGCTCAACAGTCATGATGATGGTGCAGGGTTGAGCAGTGTATCCTTCTGTTATACACAGCCTCTCACACATAGCCCCACAGTGAGCCTGGGCCAATTCAACAGCCAACTAGCAAAAGCAATGTAAAGACCTGGAACTCCAATCATGGCAAATAAGACAATGGTCACCTGGAAGGGGGAGAGGGGAGAGTGTGAATTAGGAGGTAGAAACTGGGGGTTTTAAATGTCGCCTACTTTTGTTTGTCAATCATTAAAGAACACAAATCATTAATCATTAAGAATTTATTTTTACTTATGTAATGTTAAAAAGTATCCCCAAAATAAACTTAATCAATGCCAGTCAAAATATCTCTTGAAGAGTATTCCCATTAAGCTCTTGGGTCTGCGGTGGACCAGATATGTATGAAGTGCACACCATGTGCCAGGCACCGAGTTAGATGTTAATAGATTGGTAGCAAGAGATCTTGTCATATAATAATCAAAAGTAAAATTCTAGAGATAAACTGCCCACGTCAAACCCTGGCTCTGCCACTGACTAGTCATGTGATTTTAGGCCAAGTTTTCTCCTTTGTGAAATGAGACTAACACCAGCAAAAGTTTATACACACAGGATGCATAAAACAATGCCGAGTGCTATAGCAGTATTAGCTATTATGAATTCATATATTTTTTTAATTTTTATCTTAGGGATTGCCTGTTTTTGAATGTAAGTATCCGTAACTCAAATTCCACAGCCCAAAATTGCAAGCTTTGTTAGAGAATAATAAATACTAAATATAAAAGCACTTTTGAACATGGAAGCAATTTAATTCTAGAAAAGAAATATTTGGGAGGATGTGGGAGAGGGGAAATGAACTGATCTCAAGGGCTCAAGGAGAAAGAAAATGTTTTGAAAATGATGATGGCAACGTATGTACTCAGTGGATGTCTCCATGGATGAATGGGTTGTGATAAGAGCTGTGAGAGCCACCGTTAAAATGATTTTTTGGGGAGGGGCATTACTATAAATTTTTTTAATCTCTTTCACTATAAATTAGAATATGCTAGCTGAAAGTTTTTTCTTATGATGAATGGCCTACATTTTTAGGGCTAGTTTGCAGAAGGCTAAAAAAAATTACTCTGAGGATTAAAAATTCCCTCCATCTACTTCATTCACAACAGCACTTTTTGGAAGCAAACTTGAAAATAGTAGGGGAAGCATTTTATATGAACAGTATTGTGCAACAAGGGCATCTATTAAGAACTTCAGAACGGCTACCCATAATTCCTTGCCATTAGCCCACAGACTCTGACACCTGTAATTATAGTTTAAATACCAGTTTATCCCATGCCATAGTCGGTGGGTAAATGTTTTGGTGAACTTGTTTTTAATAAACATTTAAAGAATTATTTTTACAACAGAAAATCTAAGGTTATGACTCACGACAGATGGTGCACCTGTAATTTGCCATAAAGGAATTGTAAATACATCATCACAATCAGTTCTAATGCTCCCTCTCTGCGTCTCTTCTTTTTCTTACTAAACTCTGTAGAATTTAAGTACAATGCAAACAGAAGAGACAACAGGTATCCTTGTCTTGTTCCCGATTTCTTAAAGGAAGGATATATATGCTTCAACCTCTGAAGGGAAAGGGGGGTTTCTATAATTCTTTTTAGCAATCTTTAAAAAGCTCTAAAAAGTCCCCTCTATTATTAGTTTTTCAAGAAGTTTGTTTGGTTTTCATTTGTCTTTGCAACTATAAAAGCAGACTTTAGAGCAGGATCTGACAAGCTACAGCCCAGTGGGCCATATCCAGTCTACTACCTGTTTCTGCATGGCCCATAAGCTAAAAATGCTTTTAATATTTGGACATGGTTGACATGTAAGAAACATCAAAAGTAGAACAGTGTTCTGTGATATGTGAAACTCACGTGGAATTCAGATTTCAGTGACCATAAACAAAATTGTCTTGGCACTCTTTTAAAGTATTGGGAGCAAGGAGTTACTTTGAGGGCTAAGGTGCACCTGACCCAACCCAAAGTATTTTCACTCACCTCAGATGCATGTGAAAGGTGAATGTTGAATAAGGCAAAAGATAAATTGATGTGTTTGAATTATGGCACTGGCAAAGAATATTGAAAAGACCATGAATTGCCAAAAGATCGAGCAAATCTGCCTTGGAAGAAGTTCAACCAGAAGACTCCTTAGAAATTAGGATGGTAAGACTGGTTTTCATGTACTTTGGACATGTTATCAATTGAGATCAGTCCATGACAAAGAACGTCGTACTTGGTAAAGTGGAGAGGCCTCAAAAAAGACCGAACCCCTCAGCAAGATGAATTAACACAGTGGCTACAGCAAATGGTCTTAAACTTCAGAACATCCCGAGGGTGGTAGATTTGCTGTCAGTCACAAATGGCTCAGTGGCACACTCGTAGCAAAGAGGTGTTCGTTTCTTTTTTGTGGCTGCTTCTGTGCCACAAGAGGATAGACAACTCGTTTTTTGCTTCCTGATCTCTAAAATGGCATGATTATATCACTTCTTGAATTTTTGACATTGTTATGTGCTGTCAAGTTGGCTCCAATTCATCACAACCTTAATGTCCATCAAAACCAGGCATTGTGACACATTGGACAGTGTACGATATGAAATAATAATTTGTAAATTATTAAAGGTTCATAGGGGGGAAGGGATATATGGGGAGGTGGAGCTTGAGGCCTGAGTGGAGGGAGGATGTCTTGAGAGGGATGATGGCAACAAGTGTGCAAATGAGGTCTGCATACAACTGATGTATGTGTGGATCGTGAGGGGAGGTGTGTGAGTACCCAATAAAATGATTCATTTAAAAAAGGGGGGAGGGGAAAGAGGAGCTTTTTTTTTTAGAGGAGCTTATACTATAAGGGTTCAAGTGGAAAAAGTTTGGAAATGAATGTGGCAACATGTGTGCAAATGTGCTTGATACTGATGATGTACTGAATGTTATAATAGCTGTAAGAGCCCCCAATAAAATTATTTTTTAAAAAACTAGGCATTGTCTCACCCAGCCTCATCCTCCCCATTGCGCTCAGATTTGAGTCCATTTTCACAGCTACAGTGTCAAGTCACCTTGTTGTGAGTCTTCTTCTTTTTGGCGCCTCTTCTACTTTCCCAACCATGATGCCCATGATGTCCTTTTGCAGGCATTGTCCTCTCCTGGTGTCACGTCCATGGTATGAGAGAAGAAATCTGTCCAGCCTTGCATCTAAGGAGAATGCTGGTTGCCATCCTTCCAAGACCCATGTGTTTATTCTTCTCCTTGCAATATTCTTTGCCAGTACCATGGCTCAAATGCCCCAATACTTCTCCACACTCCTTTTGTGATAGTCCAGCTTTCACTTGCGCAAGAGGCAAGTGCAAATATCTGACACACCTCAGTCTTCAATGTGACCACATTGTCCTTGAGCACTTTGAAAAGATCAGGTACAGAGAAGATGTGCCACAACACAGCGGGGAATAGCTGTTGTCTTCTCACTGTGGAGAAGACTAAACGACCTCTGCCCAGACCCCTGCTAGCCCTCCCTCTTCTCAATATCACCTCTTGCTATTCGGTGTTATGATTCTTCTGAGATCACTCATATTTGAAGCACAAGAGAGATTGCAATTACTTTTTTCAACACAGAGGGCTTCCTGTTGTCATGATCTTGTTTTCTTCATGTGGTTTCCTGAGTCTCCTTGTCGCTAACGTGACCCACAGTCTTTACCAATCTTTTTAATGTCCCTTCCAGACCCTTCAGATGCATGAGAAGAAGCTCCATTACTTTCATCTTCTTGAAGAAGTCTCTGGGCGTTTGACCTAGTGCCATCTGGACATTTTTCGCAAGTTGTTCTTGTACTAGTGTCTTAGTTTCCCAGAGCTGACATAACAAAATACCACAAAGGAAGTGGCTTTAAGGGACCAAGAAGTTGGTATCTCCCCATTCTGGAAACCGGAAGCCCAAACCAAGGGTGCCAGCAGAGATGGGGTGCTCTGTCCGCTTGAGGGCAAGATCTTCCGTGTCTCCTCCAGTTGCTGGTGGGCTGGGCAGTGCTGGTCTTTTAGCTGCATCTTCACAGAGTGTCCTCCTCCTCTCCATGTGTCCTGACTTCGTACCCATGTCCCCTGATTCAAAGATACCACCCAGAAGGGATCAGACCCCACCCGATGCCAGTCTGTGGCTTCGCACCCCCTCTCGCTGCTATAGAGTCAATGCTGGCTCATAGCCACTCCCCTGGGGGTTCTGAAACTGTCCCTGTTGACAAGCAGTGTGTGTGTGTGTGTGTGTGTGTGTGTGTGTGTGTGTGGTGGGGAGAAACCAGTCTTACTCCTGAGCAAGTCTTAGGATTGAATCTTTCAGAGAAGGGCACAATTCAACAGTGCCTAGAAAAGGGCATCATGGGAAAGGAGAAGGGCCACGAGAAAGAGAAAGCCTCACAACAAGGTGACTTGACACCGTAGCTGTAACAATGGGCTCGAATTCATGAGAAGCGTCTTAGACGCCAATCTAAGAGCTGCCGACCGTACAGATAGCAGCCCAATGGGTAACCACTGCATCTCCAGGGTCCCCTCAATGCAGCTAACTGATAATATCTTCAATGAAAAATCGCATTTCTTCACCGAGGACAGGGGTTAGGACCTTCGTGTATCTTTTGGGGAGGGACACAATTCACCCTAGGCAACAGCTGCTAATTGCTGTTGAATCTGTTATGAGCACAACAAAATGAACTGGGATCCAGTCCTGCACTTCCCTCACAAGGGGGGCCCTGATTGAACCCACCATGGCAGCCATCGTGCCCATCCACCTTGTCGGGAGTCTCACTCTCTTTTGCTGCCCCTGTTCTTTACCAAGCATGATGCCCTTCTCCAGAGAGTGGTCTCTCAGAGTCTACTCCATGGCTTAACTATGAAGTCAATCCATAGCATGGCGATCACTGTGATGATGTCTGCTTTAGAGTATGCTTTTAACTTTCCAAATGTATGAGATTTAGCCTTTATCTGTGGTTAGCTAAATCAAGTGCACATGGTCCTGACTGGCGGTCTGCATATCTGTTTATCCCAATATAGTAAGACCTTTTTTTCCCTCTTTAATATGTGAAAAAGTCTAGGCAAATTTGAATGCCTATGGCTGAAGTACTGAATACAAGGTAATTATGTCTGTTGGAGGGTAGGGAATTATTTAATAGGGCTCTTCCAGCCATTGTCTTTGTTACTCTCACAAAATGACCTTTGTTACTGGGAGTGACAAGAGAAGGTGGGGGGAAATACCAATAGAATTAAGTTGTGAGTGGTCCTTGACAGGGTTAATTATGATGGTTATCCTGCAAGGTATAAAATGAGCCATCTCCGAATAAGTAAGTGGTAAAGGAGAAAACGTGGAGCCTATTCTTCCGACTCTGGCATCCTTGTGCAGTGAGTGAACCTCTTTGATCCAGGAGACAGCTTTGGCCTCAGAGGAGTGACAGAGGAAAAGCAGAACCAGGAGCTAGAGCACCAGACAGAGTAGTGAACGACCCAGATGACACTGCTTAGTGTTTTGGGAGCAGGAAGTTGACTTGTGGAGTGGGATGATTCCAACCACTTAATTGTTGTAACTAGTGCAAAGAGCCTTCAGGCAAAGGCTTACAGTGGAGTGGCATACCCTTGGGGCATTTATTGGTAGCCCTTAAAAAAAAGCTTTGCAACTTATGGGATAAAGACAGGGATGTCTACTCCTGTCAAGATGTCCAGTATCAGAAATTCATAGGGACAGTTATACTCTGCCCTATAGGGTCAGCATGAGTCAAAATGGACGCCATGGCAGTGAATTTGCTGTCTGTGTGTGTGTTTGAAGGTGTAGCTGGAGGACATCAGACATAGCACTTGTATCTCATTCCCTCACATCATTAAAATTTTAAATTATGGACACAATGACAGTTTTCTTTAGCCCAAAACTAGTCATCCAGCATCTTCAGATCTGTAAACTCATAGGTGAGCAAGGATGATGGGATTATGTAAATGAATCATCGTGAGAGAGATGATAAAAAGAATACACGGTATTCTGGGTACCCCAAAGAAATAGGTGACAGTTCACCATTTCAGGAAGTAGCATATAAGCAAGAAGCAATGCTGCAGAAGGAAGGAGTTTCAATTCCACTGAAAGCACGAGTCACTGATGGAATGCCCATCAAGATATTTCAAAAAGCTGAAGAAGACAAACAACCACTTGTCTATGTCAGGAAATTTGGAAGACGGTTCCTTGGCCAACCGACTGGAAGAGATCCATATTTGTACCCATTCCAAAGACCGGTCACGCAATGATATACTTAAGCTACAGAATGATATCGTTGATATTACATACAAGTAATATCTTGCTTCAGATCACCCAACAATGGTTGCAGCGGTACATTGACAGAGAACTGCCAGAGGTTCAGACCAGATTCAGAAGAGGATGTGGAACAAGGAATATCCTTGCTGAAGTCCGATGAATCTTGACTGAAATCAGAGATTATCAGAGAGATGTTTGTGTTTCATTGCCTAGGCCAAGGCATTCAGCAGTGTGGAGCATAATGAACTGTGGATAACCTTGAGGAGAATGTGGATTCTGGACTACTTCATCGTACTCTTGTGGAACTTATGCAGGGATCAAGAGGTAGTTGTGCAATGAGAACTAAGAAATACTGCATTGTTTATAATCAGGAAAGGTGCATCTTGGGGTTGTATCCTCTCACCAGACTTGTTCAATCTGTACTCTGAGCAAATCACCAGAGAAGCTGGATTGTATGGTGAAAAATGTGTCTTCAGGATTGGAGGAAGGCATCTAGATGAGGCAACCTTGCTTGCTGAAAGTGAGAACGGCTTGATGTAATGACTGAAAAATATCAAGGATTGGGCTGAGCACTGGTGGTGGAGTGGTTGTGTGCGGGACTGCGGCCCACAGGGTTGGCAGTTCAAATCCAGCAGCAACTCTCCAGGAGCAAGTCTGGGCCTCCTACTCCTACCAGGGGCAGTATTGCTCACAAAAAAAGAGATCTAGGATTGTAGCCTTTCATACGGAATTACAACCCAATGTAAGGAAGACCCAAATCCTCATAACTGGACCAAAAGGTAATATGATGAATGGATAATGTTAAAGTTGTCAAGGATTTTGTCTTGCTCAGTTCCGTAATTAATACTCATGGAATAGCAGTCACGAGATCAAAATACACATTGCATTAGGTCGATCTGCTGCACAAGACCTCTGTAGAGTATTGAAAAGCACAGATGTTAGTTTGAGAACTAAAGTGCACCTGACCAAGCCACGGCACTCTCCATTGCATCAAAAGCATGTAAAATTTGGACTTCGAATAAAGGAGGCCATGGAAGAACTGATACATTTGAATTGTGGTGCTGGAGAAGAATATTAAAAGTACTATGGACTGCTAAAAGGACAAACTGATCTGTATTAGAAGTAAGGCCAGAGTGCTCTTGGAGGCAAGGATGGCAAGAAGAAGGCTTACATGCTTTGGTCACATTGTCAGGAAAGGTCAGACCCTGAAGAAAGATAACATGTCTGTTGAGGGGAGGGGCAGGGGAAAAGAGGAAGACCCTCAGTGAGGACAGTTCTGAGGGTGGCACGGGACCACGCACTGCTTCCTTCTGTTTGCAGAGGGTCACTACGGGTCAGGGTCATCTCAATGGCATCCATCAACAACAACATCTGAATAATTATTATAAATATTCTGGTTCTGTGCTTTCATAACATCTATCACTTTGAAAACATCTCTGGACATAATTATGCCCCACAATAGACTGTGGATTAAAGTCTTAATTTTGCTATAAACATATTACCGCAAAATTAGTCTTTTGAAAGAATCATTGTCATTGATACATAATCCACATATGCAATTCAATTGTCTAATCATATCAAGAAAAGTTGTACAATCATCATCACAATCAATTTGAGAATATTTTCTTCTTTCTTGTCCTCATTGTTATTAGCTCCCTATTTTCCCCAAACATATTGCTAAGAAATCATTAATCCAGTACTGTCTCTATAGATTTATCGATCCTGGATTTCACAGACAGAAAGACATACAGAACAACAACAACAAAACTAACAGCAATAACAAAGTAAAGGATTTTAAAAACCCTCAACTGAAAACAAAGGCCGAAAATATTAAAAAGTAGAAGAAATTTAAAATGGGTAACCCCTGCCCGCCCGCCCTCCCCCGCAAAAAAAGCAAAACTCACTTTCATTGAGGCAATGCTAACTCAGAAAGCAGACCCCCCTGTGGGTTTCTGAGCCTTTAACTGTTTACTGAGGATAAAGCCCAGTCCTCCCTTGGAGCTGTTGGTGGATTCAAACTGCCGATCATATGGATCGCAACCCAACTCTGATCACCACCACACGGGCAGGGCTGGGCTCCTAAAATGGGCCAAAAGGGAGATCAACTGATAAGCGAGTGCATTTTAGCTCAACTACATCAGCAATAACCTACTTTCCAATGCACTCTTCGTGAAAGCAGAACTAGGCACATCCTGGTCTATGGTCAGAAGAGATCTGTGGGAACAAGCCTTGTTATCCAGAGAACACTGCTAAGTCCCTTACGGTATTTAGACTGAGATTAAAATGTAACCTCCTACTGAGAGCCCTTTTGACCCACTTAAAAGTTGTTGTTGTTGCTGTTGTTGTTTTTTCCGGGCCTGAGCCCGGGTGGCATAGTGGTTGAGTGCGGGACTGCGGCCCACTGGCTTGGCAGTTCAAATCCAGCAGCAGCTCTCCAGGAGCAAGGCTGGGCCTCCCACTCTCACCAGAGGACAGTGATGCCCCACCCCCCCCCTAAAAAAAAAACAAGAAAAAAAAAAGGTTTTTTTCAGGTAAAAAAAAAATGGAGAAATACACCTGGACAAAACCAACTTTGTTTTCTCAGTTCTGAAGGTCAGAGGTCCACAATCAGTATCATTGGCTAAAACCAAAGGAGGACTTCCTCCTGAGGCCTCTGAGTGGAGAAATTTTCCAGCTTCTCTATCTGTACTCCATGCATCCTGGCAACATAGTGGGCAGTTCACTTTGGACAACTAACTACAAAGTCAGCAGTTCCGGGTCGCCCGCTGCTCCACTGGAATCGAAGAGGCTTCCTACACCCACAGAGCACGACAATCTCGGAAACTCACGGAAGCCATTCTACCCTGTTCCACAGGGTCACTCTGAGTCAGAATCCATTTGACGGTCGTCAGTGAGTACTTCAGGGAGCCCTAGGGACGCAGTGGGTCACACACTGGGCTGCCACAAGGATGTTAGTTCAAACTCCCCAGGCTCTCCTAGGAGAAAAGGTGAGGCTCCCTGCTCCCATAGTGATTTACAGCGTCAGAAACCCAGACACCTCCACCTTGTACTACAGGGTCGCCGTGAGTCGGAATCAACTCTATTGCAGTGAATTTTGAACTTTGTTTTACTCCAACTTCATGCCCCTGTTCTGACCTTCCTGATCCTCCCCAGCTCCTCTGTGAACCCATGAAGCCTGCAGGGTAACCTAAGAGAATCGCACGCTCTCAAGACATTTCATTTAACCACACCTGCCAACTCCCTTTCGACATGAAGCTCCTAGAACTTTCCCAGGCAGAACGAGGCTGCTGACAGTTGGAGAGGTTATTAGACTGTCTGCCACAGGCTGTCAACTCTTTGACATCAGAGCAGGATTTATTCCTTCAATGAACCATCCTGAATACATATGAAACACTCAGAACATGTATAAAGTAGTAATAGATATAGAGCTACTAGCTACACTAAATTTGCAAAGATTCTAAATTTGGGAGCTTGCTTTTTTTTTTTCATAATGTCTTTTAAAAAGCTGGCTGCTCTGATCATTTAAGTGACCCCATTTTAAAAACGACAATGATAAGTTTAGGAAGAACTCAGAAGTCTTTCTTTTTCATTCTACACTGAATTTCCAGTGGTTCTCTCTCTCCTTTTTTTTTTTTTTCAAATCATCTGTGAATTGTTTTCTCTTAGTTTTCCATTTTCGGTCTTGTTTCCTGGTATATCTGATTTTTTTTTAAGTGCATCTTGGGCTCCAGTCACGAAAAGATGTAGAAAAAGATGAAACATGCTGAATGATATTAGCTTCCTCACTATCGATTTCCCCCAGGGGGTCATTAGAGGTGGGAGAGATGACTTTCACCCAGATTGTGACTGCATATGAGAAGCTGGATTTCTGCCCTGCTGCGGTCTGATCTGCTTAGCTGTCAGTTGTTGGGCTGCTAACTGCAAGATCAGCAGTTCAAACACACCAGCCATTCTGAGAGAGAAAGATGAGATTTTTCTTGCTCGTGTAAAGCTGTACATCCTCTTCCAAGGAAGAGGAGTAGTTCTACTTGTCCATAGAATCACTGTGAGTTGGAGTTTATCTTTTGATCTGTTTGTTTTCATTTTTAAAAGTAGTTTCGGGCTGAGCCCCGGTGGCGTAGTGGTTGTGCGTGGGACTGTGGCCCACTGGGACAGAGGTTCAATTCCAGCAGTGGGGCTGGGCCTCCTACTCCCACCACCGGAGAGCAGTGATGCCAAAAAAAAAAAAAAGTAGTTTTATCAGCATATAATTTACATAACTTGCAATTAAATAGTTCAACCGTACTAAAAAGAGTTGTTCGATCATCACCACCCTCAATTTTAGAACATTTTCTTATTTCTTATGCAGATTGTTATTAGTTCTTCAATTTTCCCCAACCTCCCCAGACATACCTTCAAGAAACCATTTGTCCAGTCATTGTCTTTATAGGGTTGTCTATCCTGGATTTCATATACAGAAAAACATACAAAAGTAAAAAAATAAAAATAAAAACAATATAAAGCAGATGAGTCAATGAGAAAGAAAGCTTAAGAAAATATAAAAAAACTGGGAGACATTTATTATAGGTCAAAAGGGAGGTTAAATGATAGTGTATTAGAAAATTGGGGGGTTGGCTAAAGTCTCTGTATGACAAGGGTGTAAAATGCAGAATATGTAAGAGCTCCTAGAACTTAATAAAAAATGAGCAACTCAACTGAAAAGCAAGCAAAGGTCATAACAAGTATTTCACTAGAGAGTCTGAGTTTTTTTTTAATCTCAGGCTGTAACTGCAAAGAGGGTCTTGGCAGTTCTCACTTGGGCTCTTCAACCGATCAGCACCGGCCAGATGCTCCTCAGACTCTACTCAAACGCCTGGCGCTGAAATGCGGTAGCAATGTCAGGCCGCCACTCTGGACTTTCGATCCTGGACTATGGCTTTTCACATCCTTCCTGTCCCGGGTCTCCGGTACCCTCAGAAGAATTATTTCAAAGGCATTTCCAGTGTTGCTCATCCTCAGCAGGAGAGCTGCTCTGATATGAATTTAGCAGCCACACCCGGAAGCCTAGAGACGATACCATTGTGTGTTTACCTAAGGTGAACGTTGTCAGGTGACAGCCAATCACAACGCACCAGGACCCTGTATCCAGCAGAACACAACACCCTGGGTTCTGCCGCCTGGTTCGCCTTCAGCCGTCAATGCAGTCAACTTCACCTAGGGAGAGGGGCGCATTGATCCAACTTCCTGTCTGTTGCTAGGCAGAGTTGGGTTGGGATGATAGTAACTCTCTGCACGACAGAACAAAGCGATTGGTATGTTTGAGCCCATCGTTGTAGCCACAGTGTCCCTCTATGTCATCAAGGGGCTTCCTTTTATTTATTTTTTTCCCACTGACCCTCTTAGCAAGCCCGAGTTCTCTTCCAGAGACTGGTCTACCCCCGCCCTTGTGTTAGTCCGGGTAAACTAGAGAAACAAATCCATAGACACGCATATGGATATAAGGGAATGGTTTATAGACAAAAGGAATGGAACATTGGGAAAGCATCCCAACCCAGTCCAGTTCAAAGTCATAAGTCTGATATTTGCTCATGTGTCCGATACCAGTCTATAAAGTCTCCTTCCGACTCACGAAGTCACAGGCCAGTGGGTGTAGAGTCCTGGCGCTGGCAGGGGTCTCCCCATGGCTCTTCACTTCCAAGGCTCAGGGTCCATCAACAGCATCCAGTGGTGGTAGAAGCAACTCATCTCTGGCAGGGGTCTCCTCGTGGCTTCGCCAGCTATAGAGGTCTGGTTCCTCCTTCAGAGGGTAAGGTTGTGTGGCTTCTCCTCGGGTTTCTTCAGCTCCTCAGACACTTCCATCTTGTCTTGTGTGTAATTCATCATCTCTGAGACTAACCCCCAACAACTGAGGAGATGGCTTCTCAGTTCCACGAGGGAAATATCTCAAGATTCTCCAGAAATCTCAGGAGAAAGCCATGCCCACACGGAGGCCTCATTGGCTACTCAATGGTTATCTCCAGATGAACAGGCTAGACTTCATCCGTACATCTCAATCATGAAATTAACATACACACATGACCGCCACAGCACTTCTAAGGAGCATTCTGGCTGTACTTCTTCCAAGGCTAATTGGTCTGTTCTTCTGCCAGCACAGAAGGTGTGTTCAATGTTCTTCACTGAGACCACGATTCAAAGGCACCAGCTCATCTGCGTTCTTCTTTCTGTATTGCCCAACTTCCACATGCACAGGAGGCAAGTGAATAGACCATGGCTCAGACCTGGCCTTCTTTTCTAATCCCCTTCTATTAATTTTTGAGTTCGTAGCCAGAGATTTTTTTATTATCTTCAGAAATAAGGAATTCATGGAGGTAGGGGAGACTGAGGCAGACCCAGTTACAGCAAACATACATGGGCAGGGAGGTGAAGAGCAGGTGGAAAATTTAGTCTTGAACTTGGTGAGAGGTTGCAATGGAGCTGCAGAGAGGAGATAGAGCTTAGTTAGGAAGGACAAGTAAGATAGGCTTTATTGGAAGTAGGGGGCAGCAGAGAGCACCTGGGTGGTTCAGAGGCCTGACAGGCCAGGGAAGCTGCAGTGAGGCAGTAGGACATATATAGGGCCTGAGCCAAGGAGATATGTGCCGATAAGGGGAATGAGACTTTCTGATGTTGCAGTTGCAGGGTCTGAGTCAGGATGTGGTCTGTGAGTACATCTTGTCTTTCACAGACTCACCTCTTGGACCACTGAGGGAAGAGGCTGTACAGACCATGCCCTGAAAGATAAGGCTCAAGGCAAGGGTTACAAAGTTCAGCAGGTTATTCATCTCCTTGTGAGGCTGGTGCAAAGGGGTGCAAGGGGCTGCCTGGTCAGGGTTGGGGGGCTGCCTGATTTCACCCCAACCCAAACACTTGGAAGGGTAAGCAAGTGAGGATCCTGAAGCCTGGGGTCTGGGGTGCAGCGGGGCAGAAGGTCGGGTCTGAGGGAGGCCTGAGGGTTGTCAGGCAGGGGGAGGCCCTTGGCTCAGTCTGTGGGCCCACAGCCAATCGAAGAGATGCTGGAGTCCCAGGGCCCCTTTCAAGGGCCTGTCAGCCATAGCTGATTGAGCTTCTGAAAGAAGCGTTTGCTGATCATGATCACATAGGAGGAGCGGCCTTAATGTTCTGGGTCAGGAAGCCTGCAAAGAACCCCTTAGTGCCTGACTTGGCCTGGATCCTTGAGATGGGTAGGTTTGTTATGCCAACATGGCCTCAGAAGATTGGTGGATCTGTTGTGACGGCACAACCAATGAATACACGGGATGAATTGAAGGGCAGAGATAGGAAGGGCTCATCGAGTCCCGCTTTCTCTCTTTCTTTCGAATCTTCGGACCAGACAACTGCTTTGTTCGTCCTGTGCCTCAACCTCCAAGCAACACTACCAGTGGGACACCTAATCGTGGACTGTGGAACTGTGAATTGAGCTTCCTTCAAGCCCTGCTTCGCCACGCTCCTGGGATATACGTCTCTTGAGCTGGGAACTGTTGGACTCTATCATCTGGCTGACTGTTGGCGACCTACTTTGCTGTTTGCTGCCTGTGACCAGATAGCGTGGATTGCTCTACAGAGGTCTACTCAGCGGCCCTCAAGACTTGAAGACTGCCAGTCTTCTAGCTGCCGCACGCAAGTGAGTTGCACCGAGCAATTTGTACTGCTTTATAGATTACTTAACTGTTTCTTTCTTATCTTATATAAATATATAAAGAGAATTACTAGTGTCCTGGTTTTATTTCTCTAGAGAACCCTCCCTGACACAATCCTTCACAGTAGCACCCAGGTGGAGTTGCCCCAAGAGCCGCCCCTGTGCCCAGCACAATGTGGCACTCAGTCTTCACCACTGTGAAGGGCAGGATCAGGGTGGCTGTCACTGTCCCAGAGATGCCACCAGCCACACAGCTGATGCCCACGAAAGTCCAGTCCTTTGGCCTGGGCCCACTCGGCCAGCTCTTCACCAGCTCCTAGCTGAACCAACACAGGGCTGAGAAAGGGCACGTCCCGCAGGGCAGCAGCCCCCCAGCGTAGCCACAGGAAGCACCAGCTGCCGGAGCTGCCGGAGCCACTGCACGCTGCACAGAGGCGCCCAGCTCCCCATAGGACTCGCGCTGAACCTGTAGCTTCATCCTCACCAGCTCCAAAGGGCTGATCACCGTCACAGTGCCCAAGCGGGCCGGAGTGCCAGCTGCCATGGGGGCATAGAGATAGAGGTCAAGGCACAGTCACACTGGCAGGTCTTGAGTCGGTCATAGGAGGTGAGGTAAATGGCAGTGGCCAGCACCGTCATCGCCAGGGCGGCTGGGAGAACGCTCTGCAGGGTCCTGGCACCCTTGCGCCGCACAGTCTTCACAAAGGCATCCGTGGGGCCCATGAATCAGGAGAGAGCGTGAGCCCAGGTGGCGCAGCGGGCCCCGTGTGGGCACAGGTGGAGGGGCTCCAGGACACCATCGCAGGGCAGGAGACACTTTCATTGGGTGTAGGCGATGCATCAGAGTCTAGAGGGCGGCTTCCATTCGGTGGCCACCCAGGGACGCTGGGACTGCAGGCCCACCTTCCCCACATCCAGAAGGGAGAGGTGACCACTGCTCCAGCACTCGAGGCCACCATTTGTTGGAGAGGGTGAATGCCCCCCAGGTCCTGCTCAGCCCTCGGGTTGCAATCTCGAACCTGACTCCAGGCCAGTGCTAATGGGTGCCGGGAATCTGGCAGGCCCAAAGGGGCTCTAAGATTTATTTTTAATATACAGTCAGAATATAATATTTTCTTACCTTCAAAAACCATGAGCGACTCCCAAGTGTGTCCACAATAAAAACCGGCACAGGGAAAGTCCCCTGGCGTCTCTATCCTCATCTTTAGGCTCTGCTTCTGCTGCTTATTTTGCCTTATTTGATCTTTTCAGTTCTTCCAACAAATTGAGCCCCCCTTTTGAGCCACAACACCGGGGTCCTCTTTTTGCCTGAAAGTTCTCTTATGAATCTCTCATGCATCTTAGATATCTCGGACTAAGTGAAATTTTCTCTGTGAGGACTTCTCTGACCCCACAATCTTGAATAAGTACCACTTTCCCCCTTTCTCTCTTGATATATATTTACCCATATAAAATTCAATCTTGGGCTGAGCCCCGGTAGCGTAGTGCTTGTGCATGGGACTGCAGCCTACTGGGCTGGCGGTTCAAATCCAGCAGCAGCTCTCCAGGAGCAAGGCTGGGCCTTCAACTTCCACCAGAGGGTAGTGATGCCCCCCCCAATAAAATAAAATTCAATCTTTTATTTCTTTAATAACATTCCTAAGATATAAGCTCATTGTATCTGACTTAACCATACCATTTATAATATTTGATAAAAGAAAAATGACAAACAGCAATATAACTTCTAATGTGACTTTGGTAAAAAAAAATAATTCAGTATATATTATTTGCAAAGTTTTGATCATTTCGAGGTTTCTTTGTTTACTCTCCATCTCTTTCATTAGACTAAATGCTCTCTAAATGAACCTCCAGGCTGTGTCTTCTCTGAGACGTTTTAATGTTGGTGGAACAATGCTATGCAGTAGGCAGTTAGCGGTTCAAAACCACCAGCCCCTCGGCCAGAGAAAGATGAGGCTGTTGTACTCCTGTAAAGAGTGACACTCTCAAAAGCCCACAGAGGCAGTTCTACCCTGTCATAAATGGCTCCATGGCACGTAGTTTTCACAAGGCTTGTACATGGATGATAAATACATATTTGGGGCTGAGCCCCGGTGGCTTAGTGGTTGTGCGTAGGACTGCGGCCCACTGGGACAGAGGTTCACTTCCAGCAGTGGGGCTGGGCCTCCTACTCCCACCGCGAGAGGGCAGTGTTGCCCCCCCCCAAAAAAATACATATTTGTCCAAAGAGTCAACAAATTACCTTTTTTTTCCATTGCTTTGAAATACTCATTTTGCAGGAAGTTTTTAAGTTTTCCAGTAGGTGGCACTGCTTGTTAAAGAATCTGCAAGTGTTTAAGACCACTTAATAAAATTATTTTCTTAATTATCTACTTCTTCAGCATTTGATTAAGATCTACTTTCTGTTGCAGGATTCGAGAAACCATTATATTTGAAACACTTCATAAAGAGAGAGAGAGAGAGAGAGAGAGAGAGAGAGAGAGAGAGATTCGGTTTGAGCCCCGGTGGCGTAAGTGGTTGAGTGCAGGACTGGGCTTGGTGGTTCAAATCCAGGGGCGGCTCTCAGGAGCAGCGCTGGGTAGCTCCCACGACTATCAGAGGCAGTGATGCCCCAAACCGCCCCCCCCCCACATCCCCAAAAAAAGAGAGAGAGAGAGAAATTGGGAGTACATCCACCAATGTAGATGTGTTTGACAGCAACTATCTGTTTACATGCGGTAGAAAGAGGAGGATTTCTCTACTCCTGTGAAGAGTGCAGTCTAGGAATACCCCCCCCCTTGCAGAGACAGTTCTACCCTGTCCTACAGGGTCTCTGTGATTCAGAATCAACCCACTAGCGGCGTGTTTGGAGATTCTGTAGTGTTTGTATGTCTGTGTGTTTGTTTACCTTTACTGCAAAGATAGTCATGACTGTGGTGGAGCATACAGCAGGCAGTTATGGAAACGTCTTAGGCAGAACCAAATACCTGAGGGAATGAATCCCCCTGGCCCTGGGACTCAGTCTTAGTGAACACTGGCAACACTTAGTGATCAACTGGCAAAACATAGTTCACAAATGTGGCACTCTTCATCCTACTTTGGTAAGTGATGACTGGGTTCATGAAAACTCAACAATTAGTCATCTAATGTGCAAATATTGGTCTCTTCCCACCCAGAGGAGAGATCAAATCAAAGAAAATCAAAGTCACTGCCCTTGGTCTTTGTCCCCCATTAGTGACTTTATAAGACAGGCTAGCCCCTGTGAGTGTCGGAGATGGTGACAGTTCAAGGGAGTAGAAAGCCCCATCTTTTGCCCAGAGCAGATGGTGGTTTCAAACTACCAACCTTGTAGATTT